>CM038624.1:4458393-4478393 GCA_021554675.1 Leuciscus idus
ACATATCTTCCTATTGCTTTTCCATGACAAGAATTTTTAGTTTAGAAAAAAAGTACTGTAAAAACACAAATGTATTCATACAGTCCTGATGTAGCTGCTGCTGTTCAGAGATGTGATGTTCCTCCATGTTCAGATATGGTGGTGATTGTGCTGTCAGCAAACCCCATATATATAGTTTCCAAACTTGACTGGTTGGTTGATAAGATTTGTGATTCCTATTTCATTACAACGGCGGGCCATTTGCCAATTTAGCAAACATTACAAACAATTTACTTAAAGTCTTAAATATTTATGGAATATAACATGTCTGACAGATTTTGATCACTGAATGGATCATTTTGCATGTGAATGCTCACACGATGAAAGAATAATTAGAAGATGTGAAGAGATTTCACTGAGATTTCAACAAATTTTGATCAACAAGCCATGTGCATTTAGTCACTGTGCAAATTGTACACAATTGTACTTACTCTTTTGCACACATGTGCCGAAGCAAATCAATAAGACATTCAAATCTGCTGTGAACAAGAAACTAATTGTTCAGAGATCTGAACTTATTGTTTTGAGAGAGAAAAAGTCAAACTTTGAGATAATTAATCACCATATTTGTAATGAAAGCATCATATTCAAAAATACTACAGTATATTAATGAAATACCGTATTTATTGTTACAACGAAAGTCACATTAAACTATTATAGGATATCTTTTTCAGAATCTTTATGTTTTTTAATGTTTTTTTTTTAATGTTTTTTTTTTCCCAATACACTTTTAAGTATATTGATGGAACACAAATTCTATGACACACACACACACACACACACACACACACACACACACACACACACACATATATATATATATATATATATATATACTGTATATATATATATTGTATATATTGTTAAATCACATACCTTCACCCATCAATACTGTCAGCATGTGATCTATTCCAATGAAGAAGTCGGGTGAATTAATTAATTATCATCTGTCCATGCATCCATCCATCTATCCAGATACCATGATAAGCAGCACATGATGTAGGATTTAAGCTACATATTATTGACAAGTCCATCAGCTGCAGTAAGCATTATCTGCTCGAGAAGTGATGATCGGGATGCTTAGCTCAGCAACGAGGACTCCTGGAACTGTCTTTTTCAGCACACTATGAAGTGCTGTAGGAAATATCAAGTTTCATTCATTTATTTATGTGTTGATAAAACACATGTTTCAGTCCATGATCAAATGCACACAAAATCTCCATAAAAGGGCTGAGAAAACTGAAACGAGGCTAAATGCAATGTAAATAATCAGTAAAAAAAAAAAAAAAAAACTTTCAATTTAAAGATTTTCTCTTCAAAATCTTTTAAGATGTAAAAGGTGACTTGCCTGGCAAATATAAGAACACTAGGGACTACACTTAAACCTGAGCTGATGGCTTGAGTTGCATTGAGTTTTCATTGACATTTTCATTACGCCCACTCTTTCGGGGTGATATTTCACTGCTGGAAAGATGAATGTGTATTTAAATTGGGTCATTTATGTAGTAGAAAAGTGAAATTATTTTAGAAGTTTGTGCCTTCTAGACTGAGAAAAGCCAGAAAATGTATTTTTGGCTCATGTGGATGAAAGACAACAACTCCCAGAATGCACTTGCTTCGCTGCCCTACGAGGACACGCCCAAGCCACGCCTACTGGTTACAGAGGGCAGTATCGGGAGAAATGATACAGCTAGGCTACTAGTGACTCGAAACTGAAAAGATGGCGTTTTATCGTGAGATCTCCCTATGGGCGGGTTGAACACATGCGGGACGAGCTCCTCCTACTGGCTGTAGTGTCTAGTGTCTATAAATTGCCGAAGCACTGTGGCACTGATATATCTGCTACACAAGACATTATAAAAGGCACTATACAAATAATTTTGACTTGACTTTTGAGTCAGATTGAGAAATCTCTTGAAAGTCATTGTTTTAGGTGCACAGAAATTTACACATAACTCTATCCCTCCACCCATTAGACGTCCAGAGAGGTGGAGCTGGATGTCATTTGACTTTGCAGTGAGCACCACTTGCTAAAATTTGCTTCATGTTAAAGGCCCACTGAAGTGCTTTGAAACACACAGCATTATTCAGTATGTTGACGGAATTTCCACTGAAACAGGAAGACAGGCAACCGACAGGCTCCTCCCCTTTTTTTAAATAGCCAATAGCGTTTAGTTTATATCACAGCTCAGCCAGAACCGTTGAGCTCGATTTCCTCCTAATCTCTAACCGTTTCTCCTCCTTATCTCATCCATATCCTTTAAAATACAGCATTCTCTGCAGAACTCAAATTAATCCGATATGTTTTCTGGATCTGCGCCGACTCGCACACATAGATTGATCTGCCTTGTATATTCACCCCAATGGAAAGCATATTTACACTGTCTGAATCGTTCCCTATCCCCTATATAGTGCATTATGCGCCATTCACCATGTAGAAAATAGTAAATGTGGAACAAGTGACTGATTTCAGCTGCACAAGGGGTGGGGCTTCAGATTCTAGAGAGCATTTGATTGGACAGAAAATCTGAAGAGAAGCTGAAGTGCAGAGTGATGTCATCAAAAATCACTGATCCATATTGGTGAAAGTGAGAGACTGTAAGTTTTGAATGCTTATATCTTCTAAATGCAAATTTTGTCATTGTTTTGGAATACACTAGCTTATAGATAACAGCAAGGCCAACAGATTTTATGACTTTTGTGAATATATTCATAAAAGCAAAAAAACGTACATTTTGATTTCATGGGAACTTTCAAAGGGGAAAAGTATTTTTGTAATACTTTTCATGTAGGGCCTATTAATCTCCCTTTTATTGCCAATGTGTCAACAGCTTGAACGAAAATTAAAAAACGAGACATTTCGCTACTTCATAGGTTGTGAAATAGGCCTAATCAAACTGTCAGTGTAATTTTCATGAATTACCTCATCTGTCGACATAATGCCGGTGAATCCCAGAGCTGGTGCAAACATATCCACATCTTTAAAAGTATATTGCTGCAAAGTTATTTACAGCGTATTTTTACTTCTTCTAATAATCGAAGAAACAAATTCCCTGTGAATTTATCGGGGCCTTGAATCACGTTGAGTCTCTTCTCACGTTACGTGTGCACGAGCAGTACTGGACTGGCTGCAATTCACTTAACGGCCACAGGTGTCGCTAATGACAAGGGTTTCTGAATTCTACATATACCCCATTTAAGGCATTATAGAAATAACCAGTGTGACTTTCTATAAATCTGCCTTGAAATTGTGTGTATTATGAAAGGCACTCTACAAATAATTTTGACTTGCCTTTTAAACAATCAGATTGAGAAATCTCTTGAAAGTGATTGTTTTTGGTGCACAGAGATGGACACACATCATGTGTCAGCAAGCATTAACTACTGTGTGTGTGTGCAAGAATGTAACCATGAAAACAACAGTTTATTTAACAGGTTATTCAAGCTGGATCTGTTCCAAAAGCAATTGCTTTAATCACATCTAACATAAAAGTTTTTGTTTACATAATATATGTGTGTGTGTGTGTGTGTGTGTGTGTGTGTGTGTGTGTGTGTGTATATATATATTTTTTATGTATATGTATATATATATATATATATATATATATATATATATATATATTGTATACACTCAGACATATATAATAATAATAATAATAATATATACACACACATATATTATGTAAACAAAAACTTTTATGTTAGCATTGATTTTACAGTATTATTGCAAACATATGCTATTTGTGGCAACTCTGCTGCAAATGATTTACCAAAAAGGCTCGTTTCTATTGGAAAATTTAGTCCAATGTTCACTAGAAGTTTACAACAAGAGTTTGGTGAAACAGAAACACCATATGTTTGTAACATTGATAACGACAGCCTGCAAAAACCCACTGAACATTGCATATACAGCAATGTGCACCGATGCAACATCCGACTTCATCCATCATTTACAATCCTAAAGTTCTATAAAGTTAATTGTTAGCTGGCAACTGTCAAAAATGAAATGTGATCCGCAATATGAGAAGCTGGACTTAACCACAGTAGTTCATAAAGAAGTTGCATCAACAAATGCAATAATAATAAATAGCACTGTCAGCATTTTGAATTCAACTCTTACACGTTTGTCTCTCTAAACCACAAAGAAAAGCATGAATATTATGTTAAAACCAAAAAAAACATGCATGTTTGCATTAGATGTGAAAATACATAATAATCTATTGGAAATTTTCACAATAATACCGCATTACATTTTGATTTTTGTGTGTGTATTGTACATGTTGCAATAAAATATGCACCATTGCTGGAAGAATTAAAGAGGTACAGTGTATACAGTGATAGACAAGACAAATAGATGGTGAAAATGTCTTGCCCAAGGGAAGCACAAAGCAATAATTCTCCTTTAGCATATAAATCCTTCTTAAGGAGCATGGACTGCCAGCTTTAAAGAACAAGACCAGCTTTAAACACAAGTGAATGCATATATGTGTGTATTTGTGTAAGAAAAAGAAAGAGTATATGAGAGAATGTTTGTTTCCACAGAGGTTTTCAAATCACAATGTTACAGCGAACTGCACAAAACCTTGCAAAGGTAAAAGGCAGTTAAATTGCACTTCGACAACTATATATCTCCTGTAACTGAGGGGTTTGGCTGAACTATGCTCAGATTAAGAGATAACAGTGTGAAAATTGACATTAGAAAGCCCTTTGAAGCCGTTTCTCTCAGTATCAGTATCGTCGCAGTTGCTGCATCAGAGTACAAGCCTCCACAAATACATATTCTCAAATCAATCACAACTTTTAAGCAAGAATTGTGGCTTTATCCACACAGTGGAAGTGTGAGCAATCCAGTGAGTGTGAGAAAGACTAGTGCAGAGGTTTTCAATAGCCTTATATTTAAGAAGAATTTGCTGGAAAGTTATGTACGTAACATAAAAACTGTAAATGTTCAGGCACAGTGCAATCCTCGTGAGTTGCTGTTAAAACTTCATTTTGAAGGGAGATGTCAG
This sequence comes from Leuciscus idus, assembly GCA_021554675.1. Classification (NCBI taxonomy): domain Eukaryota; kingdom Metazoa; phylum Chordata; class Actinopteri; order Cypriniformes; family Leuciscidae; genus Leuciscus; species Leuciscus idus. Next base: position 4,463,442 of record CM038624.1, read on the forward strand.
CCGTTTTGAAGTGCTTGCATTTGATTTCTGCTATTGAAAATGACTTATAAAGCATCCTATGACTCAGAGCTGATACGAGATACACCTAATAAATATTGAAATGATGCAGTGTGGCAGAAACAAAACTATCCACTGCAGGTATTCAAACACTCGACACTGCGTCCTATACAAACATAAGAATGGCTGTATGTGGTTATACGTGGCTGAAATTCATAAAAAGCTAAAACAACAATCAGTTATTGAGAGATGACGTATTAAACGAGGAGGAAGCATTCCTTCATCAGGAACAAATCACTCGGCCTATAGAAGAGCTCATTTTGAAACTGGCAATCAAGCCGACAGCCAAAGAAGTGCTTTCTACATTGAACGCATGGAGAAAACAACCAGGAGAAAGAGAGATCACTGATACCCACTGCACTTCTCAGCAAGGTGCTGTAATATGAAACTCTGCAGTGAAAATGGTTTATAAGTGTTAGAGCTCCATGCACACCAGCAGAACGAAACCCTACTGACATAAAGGTCTTTAGCAAGCACACCAGTCTAAAACACATCTCTGTTTGATTTTAGGAGAGAAAACTTGCAATCCTTTGTTTCGATACGCATGTGATTGTTTTTGCTCTTCTTTAAGTGAACGAGACTGTATGTGTATGTACTAAAGCTTAAAACTTACTTATTGGCACCTTTCTGCTTTTTCTGTTGTACTTACAGTGAATGTAATTTGAGTGATTTGTAGGTATGGCACTGATACATTATTACACCTTATTTGCTTTTTTCAGCCTATTGCAGATTTGAACGATGCAATGTGTTTAAATGCAGTTAAATTAATTATATTAATTTCAATAAAATGTTTGTGTTCATCCTACACGCACAAAATATAATAGCCTATATGCAATTATAACAGCTGACTTTTAGAGTTATTTCTCTCTCTTGTTTGAGTGAAACAGTGTTACAGTAATATATGTAGGCTATATTCAAACTCTTGCAAGACTGAAGTGATGCTTTACTCATCAGTGAGGATCTGTTGTTGTAGAGATAAATGACATATCTGCACCTTCCAACAGTGTGTATAGAATAAATACAGTTTCAATTATTTAAAATAGCCTTAATGTATTCATTGCAATATTTTTTTTCTGTAAAACCATTCATTTATCTCCCATGTGATTATCCTCATGACAGACTCTTGTTCGGTCGATCTCGGCGTGCTTCTCCTCACCTGTGCATGCACGTGTTAACAGCAGTGGATGTGTGTGTTATGCTTCTATCCCAGCATTAAACCCGTTCTGCTGTCCCCCTCCCTTCCTTCTGCTGTCAACTTATCCCTCTTCCCTACCTTGCGCTTTTTATCCCGCGAGCGGCTCCTTTTCTTCGCCTTCTCCTCCTCTTTCTCCTTCCTCTCTTGTTCGGCGAGAGCCTCTAAATCCTTGTTCTTGCGCAGATGTTTGGCGGCTTGTGCCATAGTGGCGTTGACAGGCTCTGGATGTCTCTGTAGCTCCGCTGATGGATGAAGCAGATGCTGATGCTGGTGTGGATGTGGTCTGTGTTCCTCTCATGCAGTCCTGCAGCACTGGACTGAGTGTGTGTGAGAGAGTGTGTGTCCCGTCTCCCTCTCTCCTCCGCTGCAGCACTAGTTAGTCAGGCAGACAGACCTGAGAAGGCTTCATTGAGAGGGAAACTGCTGCAGCACTGCGCACCTCTCTCTCTCTCTCTCTCTCTCTCTCTCTCTCCCTCTCTCTCTCGCCAGTATTCTCTTGAGTCTTTTCTATGTCGATCTCTCACTCTCTCACCACTCCTCTTGTGGATACAACCTTCACTCCTCATACATGCACCTTCTCTCTGCTTGGTGTCCTATCTGAAGCAATTAACAAAAAAAAATATTATGACAAACACGTTATGGAAGTATTTTGGTGGGCTTTGGGCTGCATCCATTTTTGGGACCTTCATAAATCAATTCTGACAGCAGAAAACCCATATGGCATTACCAGCGACACGGGACACCGTGGGTTTGGTATGGACTTTTACAATTGAACTGAATACTTCAATCTAACATCATTTGAGAATTTATTTCATACACAAGTTAAGGGTTGAAGGGGGGTTTGCAGTAAGATAGAAGAACCATTTTTGGTTCCTCAAAGAACCTTTCAGTGAACAGATATCATTTATTAATCTAAAGGAGCGTTTCCACTATAAATAACCTTTTGTTAAGGGAAAGTTTCCATGGATGCTTCATGGAACCAATAAAAGACCTTTGTTTTTAAGAGTGAACCAGTTTGGTGCATATTACGCAACTAAATCAAATTGTGACATATGGAGATTTATTTTAATATGTGCCTGGTCAGAGGATAGGCTTCTCCGGCTGATTCTGGTTCCTTCCAAGGTTTCTTCTTCATCTACTTAAAGATCTTTTCTTGTCAGTCTCCACCGTTTCGGTTTCTTTAGTGTCACTATTTTCTGTAAAGTTGTTCTGAAACAATAAGTATTGCATGTGAATAGTAAAACGGACCTGACACGATTAATACTGTAGGCATTGAAGCCGATGCTCTTCACACCACAGTCTCTTAAAATAAAGCATGTTTAAAACGCTCATTTAAAAGAACGCTCCCTCATTCCTCAGTCCCCTCCCTTTATCCAATAATGCAGCGAGAAGGAACCATGTGGAGACATGGACGTGGATACAGGATTTGTGTATGTGTGTGCAAACAGGGACATTTTGTACAGAAATGGATCAAAACCGCGTAGGACCGGGACACAGAGCTGTTAGTGGAAAGGTTTCCTTTGGGATAGTCGAGCGGGGGGAGGGAGCTTCTTTTGTTTTTCGATTTCAGACAGCATCTGCAGTGTGTATCCTGGAAAGCGTGCACCTGTTCTTTCTTTTCTCTCTCTCGCTCCCATAAAATAGCTCTACATCTCTCTCCAATCCTACTGCGATCTTGCGGACGCAAGCAAAAACAGGCTTTAATGACACACACACCCCCTTCCAAATGTTCAAAGCTCGTAAATAAAGGAATTTGAAAATGCAAAACCAAATTTCATTTAGACACACCAGAGGAGGTGACCGTGATTTCACCGAGTACAACGTGTTCCTGGATCGACATCTTTGTTGATTCTGAAACAACATTCCAATCAACCAATCAGATTTGAGGGACAAGTTCACAGTTTCTGTCCATTTTAGGGTTGTGTGCTTCTACATCAGTGTTATTCACCTATCATTTCCCTCTGATTTTAGGGATAACTTATGGGTAGGGTTAGGTTTAGGGGTTAGGACTACATTTTCGGTCCAGAATGTTGTTTTCAAACAAAGTTTGTTGATCCAGGAACATGTCTTGGCAAAATCAGGTACATATCTACACACCTCGATTTGTTTCCTCGTGCACAGTATTGAACATAAATATGGGTAATTGACATGAAATACATTTGCATGCACTATAATGTGACATGCTGAACATTTTAAAAACAGCAGTTTGCTCATTCTTTTATAATTATTATGCACAAAACTCTTATGACCTTATATTAACTGAGAGACTATATGGAATATTTGTGCTTTAAAAATATGAATTTGTCACTTTAAGATGATGAAGGTGATGAAAATGGAGAAATTCTAACCTAAATGTAATATTTAGTGTAATTTAGTGCTCTGTCATGGCCACAGAGGCCGCTCTTGCCTGTTCTGAGTTGTCATGATTGTGTATCTGTTTCTTGTGCTCTTGTTTTGTTTACTTTTAGTCTGTTTCTAGTTCTGTAAAATCTTACTGACTCCAAACGACTGAACTGTAACTATCCCTTAAATTCACCTGCGATAAAACGGGTAAAAAAACAAAACAAACACACACACACACACACACACGCACACGCGCGCACACACACACACACACACACACACACACACACACACACACACACACACACACACACACACACACAATAGACCCCAATATATCTAACCATTGTAAATATATTGATATCCAAATTGTAAACAGTGTTAGGTAATTAATTACTAAGTAATCTAATTACTGTAATTGTATTACTTTCCCCTTGAAAAAGTTAAGTAAGGGACTACTTTAAAATTGTCTGTAATCAATTACAGTTATTTCTGATGAAATTGCATTAAATAGGCCTACTGTATAGACAACAATTCTATATAAAACAATAGTGGATTTAACATCACATGTATGTTTTTAATGTAACGTTCTCCCTTTACACACTTTGGTCAGTTCAAGAATAATTTATGCAATTGTTTGTTTGAAAGAATCAAAAGTGCAGTTTTGTGTCTATCCTTGTTTTGTTCAACTGGTTGAGGTTAATATGGGGTTTAGAAATTAATTATTAATAAATGCAATACTTTTAGAGAGAGTAATTAATACAGTCATCTAATTACACAGTTGAAGATGTCATTAGTAGCTAGTAATTAATTACTTTTTTAGAGTAACTTACCCAACACCACTGAAATGTCATGGCAAGTAAGACTTACAACAAGCCTAAACATTAAATTCCCCTGGCAGATAAAACAGGTTAAAAAACAAACAATCGTCCTCAAGGAGACCAGAATATGAATATCAATAGGCATATATCTAACAATTTTAAATATACCTATAAATATATATTTGTAAAACTCCTTACAGTTAATAGAATAGCCTATCATAATTATATAGCCTATTCAAAAAATATTAATATTACTGTTTTGGTAACTTGGTAAGCTTACATTTTTTACCATTATCACTGGCTTTGCTGTGAGTCAACAGTTTTCGCCTGATGGTCGTGTTGTTTCATTTCATTCATTCATCATTCCTTCATTCGTGTTGTTTGGCTTCATTGGTCTCCACTGGTCTCCACTGGTCTGGCAGTGATGCAGTCTGGTAAGATTGACGCGTGAACTTGAATGGACTTTGGAAGCAAACTCTGCCCAAATCACCACCATGCTTTTGATGTCATTCCTGGATGTTTTGGATGTCAAGAGTTTTTTGGTTCTTCTTCTCGTATCTTTACTCATTTTTGATTTCTGGAAGAGTAAGAATGCGCCGAACTTCCCACCAGGACCATGGGGTTTCCCGTTTCTTGGCAACGTTTTAATCGATTTCAACTATAGTGCGATGGATGAGGTGGGCTAAGTTTCAATCTTATTTCTTTCACACACGTTAAAGAATATCTGATAAAGACTCTTTCTGAAGCCGTGCTGATGTTATACTCGCAATGTCAATATATCAGCCACGGACTGGCTCAATCTGACAGAGACAATAATAACGCTTTTTGCCAGACAGTTACACGATAGACTTTAGAGCAGTTGCGCTGAAAACAACCATGAAAACACTGATGTTTTATCTTTGAGTTAGTTTGTTGGGGTGGAAGTGTTTCTAAAGTCATCACACACGCCCTTGTTTGTTTACACCTATGGTTTACACACGTTGTTTTGTGCAGTATTAGCGAAACGATTGCCTTGACACTGACAGTATAGGCCTAAACAATTTCACGATCTGAAAACTCATACAAAGAGCGAATTGTTACAGAGGAACCGCAAATTGAACCTAAATTCACCAATTCATTTGCATTGTGTCATTGTGGTAAGTGACCCTTGTGAAAAACAAGCACTCTTGTGTTCACATCAAATCGTGAAGTAGGCTACTGTACTTGTACTGTAAAAACTGTACTTGCAGATAACATAATATCTACATGAATTAAATAAAAGGCCACTTAAAAAGATTACAGTTTCATGGTTGCTTAATACTTATTAAGTGCACTTTGTAATTATTTCAATTAAAAGATTTAGGTTAAATATTATTTTAAGGTGTCTGTTACAGTGTAATTATACATTTAAGTACTGAGTAATACTAATTAACAACATGCACTTATAGGGTTAGGGTATAGTTAATGTTAGTTGCATGTTATTATACACAATTTATAGTAATTACTATAGTAACGACATGTAACGTGTAACAATGACACTGTAAAATAAGTGTTACCAAGTTTTACTTTGAGTACATTTAAAATGATTGTCTTAATCTTTTAACTGTAGTGTTATTCAGTATTTATTATTAGTACATATTTGATATGCACAGTGCTAAATTGCAACGTTATCATTGCAAATGTGTAATTACAAATATATTTAAACACATGACATATAAGTTTCATTTGAAATGTGTAATGTTTTGTTGGAATCAATTATTGGATCGTGGATCTCATTGCATGCAGTTTACTGAAACTAGCAAAATCAAAACATGAGAAAAACTACAGAGCAGTAACATAAAAGTTAACTTAAAACCAGATGCTAAACATATGAAACATAGGGCTATATATGCAAAGTGATAATAATAACTAAACTAGATAGGTATGAAGATAATCAAAAACCATGGAAAAACAGGAAATGAATCGAGACAGTATGGGACAAAATAACGTCAAAATAAGAGTCCATGAAAAAAAAAAGATCCTACCAAAAAAAGTTTAAATAAATTCAAACTATATTCATTTTTATTTAATTTGTTTATCATGCAGGTGGCTGCCAAATTTGGCAACATTTTCAGCCTCAGAATGGGTTATGACAAGATTGTGCTGGTATCTGGGTATGAATGGGTAAAGGAGGTTTTGGTGACACAAGGAGACTACTTTCTGGACCGGGCCATATCTCCTCTTCTTCAAGAAGTATTTCAAGGAAATGGTGAGTCTAGTGTTTCTTGTGTCAGAATTATAGATTAGAGCCACAACCAGTTTACCTGAATCTAAACATCGAAACCCAGTCGCTCAACGATAAATACTCTTGTAAAAGTTTTTGTTTTTCAAATCCAGTGAATTATGAGGCTGCAAGCCATCAAGCTGGCAAATTGTTTAAAATAACCTTGATTTTTATGAACTTTCCAGGTATTTCTATGAGCAGTGGATACAATTGGAGGAAGCAGCGGCATTTTACCGCCTCTCACCTGAAGGCCTTTGCTGAAGACAAAAATGCTTTGGAGCTTCACATTCAACAAGAATGCATCTTTCTGTGTCAGACCTTTGAGGAAGAACAAGGTGTGATGCTATATTTGCCCCTGTTTCTGGGACTGTTTGCCAAATCCACTGCTTAGTTAGTTGCTGGTTATGAAGGTAAAAGAGTAGCAAAACTCGAGAGCACGTAGATGTAAATTTGAGAACTTGTACAATAAATATTCGTACTTGTACGCAAACATTTACACTCACAGCTCCAATGTGAAAACCTGTAAAATAAAAATCTGAAGTTGAATGTTGAAATTTGCACTCGCAGACAATAGTCACAAACCTGTATTCTGAATTTGAAGCTGCAGACAAGTAGTCACAAATGTGTAAAATGCCATTCACAAAAATACAATGACAGACACAAACTTGTAATATATATTTGCATTTAATCTTACATTCACATTCACATTTAGCCTGGTTAAAACCAGACCATTCTCAGTAGTAACTGAGTTATGGTCTGGCAAAGCTTCATTAATAACTCATTTCCAAAGGGGCGTCACCAACGGACGTCACTCAAATGCCTCTGGGCGCAATTGGATAGACCTAAAACCAATCAGAGCGATCGTCATCGTGTAAAGCCATATGCTGCGTCCCAATTCGCCTAAGTTACACTACGCCATAAAAGTATGTACTCTTTTTGTGAAGAAAAGGTATTTACTTTTGAATGTGTAGCAAAAAAAGTAGGCAAGCTTTGGGACATACTACTTCGTCATCTTTATCGGACGGATCTGTCGCGTGCGTCCTGTCACGTAAACTGCCCTGTCAATCATCTTGTCACAGTCCTCAATTAAATCGAATTTCATTTCCTACCGTTTCGGAGAGAAATGTAGCCGCACGTTCATCTGCCAGTGGGTCTTTCATGGAGACTGTCCTCATGTGTTTGCAATTTTAATATGCATTTAAAAGTTGCTGCGCTTCACCAACGGACGTCAATCAAATGCCTCTGGATTGGATAGACCTAAAAACCAATCAGAGCGATCGTCATCGTGTAAAGCCCGCTCCAACGTTTCTGATTGGTGCTGCGATTTCGAGGGATTAGAAATGGGCTTGAATGGGCTCTTTGCCAGACTACTTGCAGAGCAAATCAAAATTTTCCTGAAGTTGTCTGGGTTTTCCCAGGCTAATTCACATTCGCAGTACAACCTCAATTAGGCACTTGCAACTTCTCAAATCTGTCACTGCAGTTTCAAATTTCGCACCTTGACTTTTGCTACTCTTTTCGCAATATATTAGATGCAAAACTAACTTGTGCACTTGAAAATCAGTGGCGGCGTGTTTTTTAAGCCAAAACATTTTTATTAAATCATTAAATTCACATTTTTTAAATTATTTCTAGTTTACAACACATATTCCATGCCATAATTAAAGTAAATTTTGAGTCCGAGTGAGAAAAAGTTTATATAATATATCAATCGGTAACTTTGTTTGTTAACAACACACTCACAAAGCTCTGTAACAAGTCTTAAAGGTACAATTCACACAACTTTTAGCGACTTGCCATTTTACTCACTCTTATATTGTTCCAATCATCAGTGTGCTGCTCTTTTTTCTGTCGAACACCAAACGGTATTTTTTTTATGGCATTTTCATGCAGTTCTTTTCCATGCATAGTGATTCATACTGTTTCTCAAGCTACAAAAAGAACTAATATATGATACATATTCTCCGCTTTGTTTTCAAACAGGCATGTCATGTTGGTTATGACACAAACTACAACCAATGGCATTTTTGTGTCAATGATGAATGCAATTAAGATTTGAGAGATTTGAGACATTACCCATTCTTTGCTTATAACAATATTATCCTTGACAGGGTGCCCTTTCAATCCTCATGACACTCTGTCTAAACAAAGCCGCTGCTAATGTAATTGGATGTTTTGTGTTTGGGAAGCGTTTTGACCACAACTTCACTGACTTCCAGAACCTACTTCTAAATTCAGACTCCATGTTCATAGAAAATATTCCACAAATTCAGGTACTTTTTCACTGTTCCTTCTCTGAAATATCAAAAATGTCATTTTTCCCCACATACACTTATTTGACCTATTCATAAATTATTAGACGGTATATTGTTTACCAGTGCTTACTAGCTTTTAGTTTGAATCAGATTACGTGAAATAAGTTGATGTTAATGCAAATTTTCTGTTTTAATATATTTTTAGTTTTATAATGCTTTTCCTGGGCTTGCCGAACGTTTCTATGGATCACATAAAACTATTCAATCAAACTACACAAAGCTAACAGCCTTCATTAAGAAACAAATTGAGAAACAAAAGAAGGATTGGGATCCTTTTGATCATCGTGATTTCATAGATGCCTACATTGGAGAGATCGATAAGGTAAGATAATGAAGACTTTTCACTCTTTCACTAGCAAGCATCATAACTTCATATTTTTTCATTCTAAGTCAACATGAAATGGCATTCACAACCCATGTTAGGAGCTGAAAATATAGGGAAAGGAAAGTCACTGTAAATGTAAAACAAAGTTATATGTTGCTATATCAAAAAGGTTATATTTTTGATAAAAAATTACAGTCAGACAAACATTTTCTTTTGTTATGGAGATGCATGAATTGTGTACACTAAAAACAGGAACATGCATTAAGAAAATAATATTGATTTCATGATTGATATTCATTAGTTTGAATATCAATCATGACCTCAACTACAGTGGTGCCCAAAAGGTGATGTCCGGCCTAGGAAAATTGACATCTTCACCCTTTATTCAAATATTATTAACAATTTGCTAAAAATGTATCAAAAAACAAGAGAGAACCAGCTAAATATTAATAACTCATTATTTTGTAGTAAATGTATGCTTTTTCCTGTGAGTTCTATTAATTTTTTTTATTTGTATAATAAAATAAAACCTTACACTGCCTCAACCAAGCAACCGGAGGAAAAGGAGGGTTCCTCTCGCTTCCCAAATCCTGGTGCTCCCAAGTCCGGTGGTCCCAGAGCTCTCAAGTCTTGCGGTCCTGGAGGACCCGACTCCAGTGGTCTCAAGTCCGGTGGTCCAAGAGGACCTGACTCCGGTGGTCCCAGAGCTCCTAAGTCCGGTGGTCTCGGAGGACCCATCTCCTGTGGTCCCAAGTCCAGTGGTCCTTGCTCTCACACACACCTCGCCACACACACTTCCCTCCTTGCTCTGTCCACTCCAGCCCCTGAGCTGCCAGAATCTGCCTCAACCCAGCAAGCGGAGGAGACGGAGGGTTTCTCTCACTTCCCAAATCCTGCTATCCCAACTCCAGTGGTCCCAGAGCTCCTAAGTCCCATGGTCCTGGATGACCCGACTCTGGTAGTCCCATATCCAGTGGTCCCAGAGCTCCTAAGTCTGGTGGTCCCAAGTCCGGTGATCCTAGAGGACTTGAGTCTGGTGGTCTGAAATCTAGTGGAGGACCTGACTTTGGTGGTCCCAAGTCTTGTGGTCCCTGCTCATCCAACCGTACCAGAGCCGCCTGCTCTCCCAGTCACAGCGAAGGAGGCCATTTTTTCCCGCTATAGCACTGCCCTCCAGTGTGTTTGGGCCACACACACGGCACTCCACTCCAGCCCCAAAGCCGCCAGATTCTGCCTCAACCCAGCAAGCTGAGGAGAAGGATGGTTCCTCTCGTTTTCCAAATCCTGGTACTCCCAACTCCGGTGGTCTCAGAGATCCTAAGTCTCTTGGTCCCGGAGGACCAGACTCTGGTGATCTCAAGTCCGATGGTCCTGGAGGACCTGACTCTTGTGGTCCCAAATCCAGTGGTCCTAAGTCCCATGGTCCTGGAGGACCAAACCCAGTGGTCCTACAGGACCCGACTCCGGTGGTCTCAAATCCAGTGGTCCTAGAGGACCTGACTCTGGTGGCCCAGAGCTCCTAAGTCTGGTGGTCCCGGAGGACCCATCTTTAGTGGTCCAAGTCTCCAGTGTGTTTGGGCCACACACACTTCCCTCCTGGCTCCTTCCACTCCAACCCCAGATTCTGCCTCAACCCAGCAAGCTGAGGAGAAGGAGGGTTCCTCTCGCTTCCCAAGTACTGGTGCTCGCAAGTCCGGTGGTCTCAGAGATCCTAAGTCTCTTGGTCCCGGAGGACCCGACTCTGGTGATCTCAAGTCCGATGGTCCTGGAGGACCTGACTCTTGTGGTCCCAAATCCAGTGATCCTAAAGGACCCGACTCCGGTGGTCCCGGAGCTCCTAAGTCCGATGGTCCCGGAGGACCCATCTTTAGTGGTCCAAGTCTCCAGTGTGTTTGGGCCACACACACTTCCCTCCTGGCTCCTTCCACTCCAACCCCAGATTCTGCCTCAACCCAGCAAGCTGAGGAGAAGGAGGGTTCCTCTCGCTTCCCAAGTACTGGTGCTCGCAAGTCCGGTGGTCTCAGAGATCCTAAGTCTCTTGGTCCCGGAGGACCCGACTCTGGTGATCTCAAGTCCGATGGTCCTGGAGGACCTGACTCTTGTGGTCCCAAATCCAGTGATCCTAAAGGACCCGACTCCGGTGGTCCTGGAGCTCCTAAGTCCGATGGTCCCGGAGGACACGTCTTCAGTGGTCTTAAGTCCGGTGGTCCTGGAGGAACTGAGTCTGGGGGTCCCAAATCCAATGGACCTGAAGGACCTGTCTTCAGTGGTCTCAAGTCCAGAGGTCCCTGCTCATCCACCTGTACCAGAGCCGCCTGCTCTCCCAGTCACGATCAAGGTGTCCATCCTTTCCATCCTGCCCTATACCTACTACATCGGCCCTGCCACCCTTGGGGCAGTCATCTTTGTGGGATTACACTTCCTCACCCTCTGTCCCAACCTGCCAGAGCCTGAACAGCCTGGTGAGGTTGTCTGCCCTGGGATAACTGTCTCTCCGCTGCACTTTTGTCTGTCTTGTGTCTTGTTTTCTGTTTGAGCACATGGTGAATGAAAGTTTATTTGCCATGTGCTCTTCTGTCTTGTCTTGTGTATTTATGTGAGCACATGGCTTCTGTCATGTTTCTGTGCTATGTGCCTTTTACACATGTATTTTTGTTTGTTTCTGTGTGCCATGTGTCCTTCACATGTCTCTCATCTTGGCTCTGCCCCTTTGTTACCTTTTTATTAGTTAATTTGCCTCACCTGCTCTCTTTCGTTACCTTCCTCATTTCCTTTCCTATTTAATCTTTCTGTGTTCTCTGTCCTGTGCCAGTTCATTATGTTTGTTTCCCATTGTGGATGTTCCCACGTGGTCGTTTTGGTTCTTCTTTTTGTTTGTTTTTGGCACCTAAATAAAGCCCATTATCATTTACTCTGCGCCCGAGTCCTCGCCTCTTCCCTTCACCCAAACCTGACAAGTTTGCCTGTTTTTTTTCCAGGGTTTTTGCCAACCCTTTTGTCGGAGAAATACCTTAACCAAGTTCAGTTTAAAAAATCTATATTACTTTCCTCATATTTTGATGGTTTAATCAAACTTGTAGGGTCCTAAAAGTTTTTTTTATGACTACTACTACTGTTTTATGCTTTGATAGAATTCTTGGAACTGAATATTAAATCTGGTCCAGTGTTGTCTAAATCATGGCTTTGTTTTAGAGAAGGAAGGATACAGAGGCTGCTTTCACTGTGGAAAATCTTTCCTGTATCACTGTGGACCTGTTGAAGGCTGGGACACAGACCATGAGTGACACCCTACGACAGGCTTTACTTCTAATGATCAAGTACCCCAAAGTCCAAAGTAAGTGAACTTGAAAACATCTATTTTGTGATATCTCTATAGAAATTTATATTAATAGACTTACTTAATATATTTCATGATGTGAATTTAAGTAATCTCAATATATGGTCTGTGGTTGTTAACATAGCCACTGTATGCAGCTGTATGATTGTTGTAATTCTTCATAGAGAAAGTTCAAGATGAGATCGACTGCGTAATTGGGAAGTCTCGGCAGCCATGTTCGGTAGACCGAACCAGTATGCCTTACACAAACGCAGTTATTCATGAAACTCAGAGAGTGAGCAACATCTTACCTCTGATTGCTCCCCGTCTGACAAGTCGAGACTCTGTGCTGGCTGGATACTTCATTCCTAAAGTACTTCTTCTCTAGTTTTGTACTATTGTTGTAATGAAATTTGGTATGGTAATGGTTGCACTTCTTGGATTGTTTTGTCCTTTGGATTAATTGCTTTTGCTTATATTTTTTGCTTTGGGTAATTTGTAAATTGCATTGGGAACATACTGCATATTTGAACACGGTTTGTAAGGAAAAGTGTTCAAATGTGCTTAAAGAGCCTGATTAAATTAAATCTGTAGTTTAAAAACACCTGATATAGGTTAATGCTCTTTGTTTATTTTAAGGTGACATAGTTGCACGTTACTACATGTACTTACTATAGTAATAACAGTAAATTATGCATAATTACAAGTAACTAACCCTAAACAAAACCCTAACCCTAACTGTAACTCTAGTAAGTACATGTAATTAATTACTCACTTAAATGAGTAAGTACAATGTAACTACTTCACCTTAAAATAAAGGGTTACACTTTATTTTAAGGTGTCATTGTTACAGTGTAATTATATATTAAAGTACTGAGTAATATTAAGAAACTACATGTACTTACTATTGGGTTAGGGTAGGATTAGGATTTGGTTAATTGCATGTAATTATGCATCATTTACTGTTATTACTACGGTAAGTACATGTAACATATGTAACAAAGACACTGTAAAATAAAGTGTAACCAAAAGAAGTTTGCTTAATTGTATTGAATGTTTGTAGTGTTTTACAAATCTTAAAAGTACATTTTAAATAACTACTTGCAGATAATATGATACCTAAAGATAGTACACTATCATGACTGTTCCTTAAAACACTTAAGTACACTTTTAAAAAGTCTACATTTACATTTTACACTTTTTTAAATCATGTTTTACATTTTAAATCATGTTTTAGTAATATTTTGTCATGTTTTAAAGAAGTACACTTGTGTGACTAACATACCAAAGTAAATGTAAAGTGAAAATGATTTAAATACATACAATTTTCAATAGAAATTACATTAAAGTATATTTTAGTTTATCAAAATTTCTGGTCAGTACATTTGGCAGTACATTGACTTTAACCATTTCAAAGATAATAGAAATAATTATGAAATTACATATAAAAATTTACTTAAGCCAAAAAAAGTACTCTAAAGTTCAGTTACTATTTATTATGAATTTAAATTATAATATATATATTTTTAATTGCAAATAAAATGAATATAACAAGTATATTCTGTTAAAGCATATTATTTCCGTAATAAATACTTATTATACGCTAAAGTTTACTTTTTTTCACAATGGACTGTATTTACAGATATGAAAGTTTTGCTGTTATTAATTGTAATTATATGAATATGTTTCTCTGTTTCCTTTCACACAAGGGCACAATGGTGATTTGTAATCTCGGCTCTGTGCTGAAGGATTCATCACAATGGGAAAAACCAGATCAGTTTTACCCTGAGCACTTCCTAGATGACCAAAGGAATTTCAGGAAACGGGAAGCATTTTATCCATTTTCTGCAGGTAGTCTTTTATTGTATTTCGCTCACACTTACAGATGATGTTTAATGTAAGACGACGTGTGCATACGTGTATCCTGCCTTTAAACTTCTCCAGGGAAAAGGTCATGTCTTGGTGAGCAGCTGGCACGGAATACACTGTTCCTGTTCTTCACTTCACTCCTCCAAAGGTTCTCATTCTCACCTCCTGAAGGACCAGAACCGTGCCTCGAATCCCAGGAAAAGGTCAAGATGCCCCCTAAACCCTTCCAGATCTGTGTGTCATTACGCTGATAGGAACAATAGGAATTACAACTGGACCTATACTAACTGAGTTCTATTAATAGATTTTATGCTAATTCATGCAGTAAAATGCAGTCAACATGCAGTAGCCACGGTGTTTATATCGGGTAATATATCTATGCATTAGAATGAATTTGATTGTGTTCATAGATTTTTTTGATGGAAATAGTGATGAAGGCTTGTACATTTCTGTATTAAACATCTATGAC
>CM038624.1:4483393-4613393 GCA_021554675.1 Leuciscus idus
GAATCCCCTGTGGCAGCTCTTCACCAATGAGGTGGAGTATGGCTGCAGTGAAGATTGCAAACAGGGTGGGTGCGATGATGCATCCCTGTTTGACCCCTGTTTCCACTGTGAAAGGCTCACACTCTGAGCCACCGTTGCTGAGCACTGTGACCTACATGCAATCATGTAGAAGCCTCAGTATTCTAATATACTTGTCGTGACAGCCGTACCTTGATAGTACGCTTCACAAGGCCTGGCGGTCCACCATGTCAAAAGCCTTTGTCAGGTCTATAAAGGCCATGTACAGAGGCTGCCTTTGTTCACGGCACTTTTCCTGTAGTTGCCGTGCTGTGAATATCATTTCTGCTGTACCTCTGGATGGGCTAAAGCCACACTGTGATTCTGGGAGTTCTCCCTCAGACAGTGGTAGCAGTCGATCTGCAAGGACACAAGCAATGACTTTGCCTATTGTCGACAGGAGCGATATGCCCCTGTAATTTTCAAATTCAGCCTTGTCCCCCTTCTTGAATATGATCACTATTAGAGCGTTCCTTAGCTCTGAGGGAAGTACTTCTTTTTCCCAGACTTTGAGGAGTAGGGCATGAATGTGGTATAGGAGCTCTGATCCACCTTCCTTTAAGATCTCAGCTGGGATCCCATCTGGACCGGCAGCATTGTTGTTCTTAAGGCTCCTGATGGCATCTTGCACCTCTGTTATAGTTGGAGGTTCCCCCATGTCTTCTCTGATGGGACTTTGGGGGATGTGTTTGATAATGTCTATTTCCGTTGTGTCACTGTTGAGGAGTTCTTGAAAGTGCTCCTTCCATCGGCTCCTGCCCATCCTTTGTGCGCAGGGGTTTAGGCCACGGTAACTTGGACCATAGACGGCCTTGGTAGCACTGAAAAAGCCTCTGGTGTCACCCGAGTCTGCCAGTCTCTGGATTTCCAGAGCCTTCCCTCTCCATCAAGAGTTCTTTAACTCCCTCACCCGTCTCCGGACATCCGCCTTGGCTCTGGAATGAGCCAACCTTTTGGCCTTGCAGGTCACATTGTTTTGCCAGGCACAAAAGGCTTTCCTTTTCTTTGAGATGAGTTGTTCTATCTCTGTGTCATTTTCATCAAACCAGTCCTGGTGTTTTCCGGACTTGTATCCAAGAATGGTTTTGCAGGTAGCAAGGATGGTAGACTTTAGCAGACTCCAGTGTCCTTCGGTGTCATCAGGGTATTCTTGTCTGAGGCTTTCCCCAGGAGAGGCCTGAAGTCGCTGCTGAATGGCAGTATCATCCAGGCTATCAAGGTTCAGTCTTGGTCGGATCTGTTTCTTTTGAGCTCTCCTTTTCCTCTTGAGTTTGATTGACATTGTGGAGCAGATGAGGTGATGATCTGTCCAGCACTCATCGACATTGACCATGGCCCTTGTGATGTTCACATCAGTCAATGAGATGCCACTGTTTGGAGCGGGGGTGTCTCCAAGATGCCTTCAATTTGTTTTTCTGGCGAAAGAGAGTGTTAGTGATGGTGAGGTTATACTGAGCACACTTGCTGAGAAGCATAACTCCATTAGAGTTGATGTTCCCGATGCCTTCCTTTCCTATAGTGCACTTCCAGAGGTGTTGATTCTGGCCAACCCTGGCATTGAAGTCTAATAGGAGAATAATCTTATCTTCCCTGGGAATTCTCGACAAAGTCTTATCTAAGCAGGCATAGAAGGTCCAGAAGAAAGTGAAGCCACCCTTCTCCTCTTTCAGTTGTCCTTCGTCTGCTAGTCGGGTTTCAGAGAGGGCAGCTAGGTAAATCCGGTATCTGTTCAGTTCTCTAGCGATGATTGCAGTTCTCCTCTCCGGTCTATCACTGGTTGCACATCAGTGTGGTTGCACACTGGTTGCACATCAGTGTGCGCACATTCCAGGCTCCAAAGTTCATAGTTTTGTGTTTCTGACCGCGAATGGTGATCCCTCTGGACACGGTAATCCAGTCGGGAGGTTTGAGGCAGGCTATTTTTAGGGCACCTTTTCTAGCCCCTTCCCCACGTGGGGTGAGCAGAGTGGATCCTAAAGAAGGCTGCTCAGTCGTGGGTGCAGCTGCCGAAGGGCTCTTTCTGCCTCGTTCCGAGAACCCAGCGACTGAGTCTAGCACTCACCGCCTAATGTGCCAGTTTATGACTCGGGTCTTCCAGATCTCACAATCCTGCCCCCGTCGCCACTTTCTGGTCACCATAGGACTTAAACCGGGGTTTTTGGGTGGTTTCCCAAAGAGGGCGCCTGTGCGTGATTTTGTTTAGTGTGGGGAGACTGGTGCACAGACAACCACCACACGGTCCTTGACAGATCTGGGTCAGAATCCAGTGGCATGGAGTACAAGACGACTGGGGACCCTTTTCTGCTGCAGCCTTCATCCGCCTTCCCAGCCGTTGTGATGCTCCCCTATGGCCAGCCATCATCCTTTGCCTGTTCCACCATTGAGGTCTTGGTTGGTTGGATTGCTCTTTGTCAGGGACCTCACCCTTGACCTTACCGCCATGGGTGGCCCTACCAGGAGCATAGCTTCAGACGGCATTGCTCTTGGGATCACAGGACCACACAAGCCTCTCCACCACGACAAGGTGGCAATCCCCCGGAGAAGTATTTCTCATTACTTTTAAGTATTTACCATTACACGCAACACAGTGTACGTAATCGAGTGCACTCATTCAATCCCATAATGCACCGCAATATCAAGTGGATATCCGAAGTACGCTCAGTGGCAAGAGAATACCCATAATGCCCTGTCAAATTAATTCCTGCTTCTGACCAGAAGATGGCCCCACAGCTGAATCATCCATCCATCCATTTTCCAGACCGCTGGTCCAATTTGGCTACAGCGTAATATCATATAGTATAAATTCCTTTTTAATTGATTATTAAATTAAGGTATACATAGTTTCCATGACAAAGCTATTCATCTTTTCATCTTTCTACAGGAGCTGCCAGTTTGCCAGTCAAATGATTATTAAACAGCAAGCACAAACAATGCAAAAGTGGCAGCCCTTCCGGTGCACTCAGTGTCCGAATTCACTCATTTTCATTCACTTCTTCAAGTCAGCTATATTATTGGAGTGATGTAAGGAAGAGTGAATGAGGGTTTGGGGGGCAGTTTCGGACACAGCAAATGTTTAGTTGTGTATGAATACCTCAGTTATCTTCATTGTGAAAACATGGATTTCAACAGCATTTGGGAAGAGCATTTGGGAAAAGCTCAAATGGTCAGAAGATGCTGGAAAACCAAATTATGTACAGGGTCTGGAGGATTTTTCTGAAGAACACTACAAACAAGGAACTCATGAATAACTATCATAAACCATGCAAACATTAATATAGGAAGCAACGCACCATAGTAAAAACCAAGGGAATGTAAATTTGTGAACAGAATATTTTGTGTACTTTCATGTATTATTTTATCCTGTGGCATATATGTAAATATCTGTTATGTGAAACCAAGGCAGTAAAAAATACCACAAAATGCAATTTTTGTGATCCTTATGATCTCGTAATAAAAAATAAAAAAAGATAAACATTGTGCAGATTCTGCAAGGGGGGTGCAAACTTATGCTCTCACCTGTATTGCATTAGTTTGCATGTTTCACATTATGTTAAATAAGTACAAGAACAGCAACATTAACTCAAAATCATGTCCATTGTTATTACTCATCAGCACTATAATAATTCTGTTAATGAACATTAAGTTTGAAGTTTGACACAAACTTTAATGCTTCTTTATGCTACATACACAATTGTTCAAAAGTTTGGTTAGTAATATGTTGTGTTTTTGTTGTTGTTGAAATAATGTAATGCTTTTATCCAAGGAAGCATTACATTGATCAAAAGTGACAGTAAAGGCATTTATAATGTTATAAGTAATAAGATTAGATATAATGTAATAAGATTTCTAGGTAACACTACAATAAGGTTTCATTTGTTAATTTATTAACTAACATGAACTAGGAAAATTAAATTGAATGTGGAGGACAGGGTTAACTATGTCAGCTCCAGTGTCGGCTCCAGCTTCTGAGCCCGCTCCAGTGTCGGCTCCAGCCCCTCCAGTGTCGACTCCAGTCCCTGAGTCAGCTCCAGTGTTGGCTCCAGCTTCTGAGCCCGCTCCAGTGTCGGCTCCAGCCCCTCCAGTGTCGACTCCAGTCCCTGAGTCAGCTCCAGTGTTGGCTCCAGCTTCTGAGCCCGCTCCAGTGTCGGCTCCAGTCCCTGAGCCCACTCCAGTGTCAGCTCCAGCCCCTTCAGTGTCTGCTCCAGTCCCTGAGTCAGCTCCAGTGTCGGCCCGAGTCCCTGAGTCAGCTCCAGTGTCGGCTCCAGCCCCTCCAGTGTCGACTCCAGTCCCTGAGTCAGCTCCAGTGTCGGCTCCAGCTTCTGAGCCCGCTCCAGTGTCGGCTCCAGTCCCTGAGTCAGTTCCAGTGTCGGCTCCAGTCCCTGAGTCAGCTCCAGTGTCATCTCCAGTCCCTGAGTCAGCTCCAGTGTCGGCTCCAGCCCCTGCAGTGTCGACTCCAGTCCCTGAGTCCGCTCCAGTGTCGGCTCCAGCCCCTCCAGTGTCTGCTCCAGTCCCTGAGTCCGCTCCAGTGTCGGCTCCAGCCCCTGAGTCAGCTCCAGTGTCGGCTCCAGCCCCTGAGTCAGCTCCAGTGCCGGCTCCAGCCCCTGAGCCCGCTCCAGTGTCGGCTCCAGCCCCTCCAGTGTTGACTCCAGTCCCTGAGTCAGCTCCAGTGTCGGCTCCAGTCCCTGAGTCCGCTCCAGTGTCGGCTCCAGCCCCTGAGTCAGCTCCAGTGCCGGCTCCAGCCCCTGAGCCCGCTCCAGTGTCGGCTCCAGCCCCTCCAGTGTCTGCTCCAGTCACTGAGTCCGCTCCAGTGTCGGCTCCAGCCCCTGAGTCTATACGAGAGTTCCCCCCATACCAAGAGTCTGCTCCAGAGTTCAGCCAAGAGTCTCAAGCCAGCTGCCCTTCCAGACGATCCCAAGGCAGACATTAAGCCAGCTAATACTCCTAATGTTCTCTAACCAATCTGATCTGCCTGGGGTTAAGTTCATCTGTTTGGATGTGGTGGTCTTCGGCTCCACCTTGGAGGTCTTCAGGTCCACTTTTGAGATCTACTGTTCTGCCAGCTCCACCTTGGGAGTCTTCAACTCCGCCCAGCATCATGGACCTTCTGCTCTGGATTCTACCCTTGCTCATCCTGTCCTGGCTTCTTCCTCCCCAATTGGATTTATTTTGGTGCGAAGTTACGATCCCATCATTCATTATCTTCAGCCTTCAGTCATCTTCAGTCTCCAGCCCTCCAGTTTGCACCTTTAACGATAAGAACTGTTATTCACAGCTAAGTGTTTGCTGCTATTAATGACCTCAGTCACTCGCCTGCCTGCATCATTTGTTTCCTGCACTTACCTGCAAATAAACACCCTTTGTGGAAGTTACCTTTGTGTTGTATTCTTCTGTTTGCTTACAGTTATAATATAATGTTACTGTTTGTGTTTACTGTATTTTTGATCAAATAAATGCAGCCTTGGTGAACAGAATAGATATTATAAAATGGTAATAGTTGTGTATGGATAAACTCAGGCTCATGTATGGTAGCAATAATTAATAAGTTACCTTTGCGTTTATAAAAAGTGAATCACTTTAATGACAGATCTTCTTTTTGCTTTATTCTCCAGTTCCATGGATTTTTTAAGGGCATGTCATTTCCTGTCCTCTCTATTGCCCTTAGCAATGCTGTGGCCTTTGGTTCCTACTGTAATGCCCTGGATTACCTGACCGGGTCCCACCGCAGCGGCTCTGACCAAAACAAGCGCTCGCCGCTCACAGCGGTGTTCATTGCTGGATGCTTCTCAGGTCTAGCACAGGCATGTCTGGGGATCAAGCCTGCAAAACACCAAAACAATCTAAAAGAGCACATTGCATGTCACTAATTTGTGCTGTTTTGATCCTCTCCTCCGACAGTTGTTTGTTACAGCTCCGATAGACCTGGTCAAAGTGCGTCTGCAGAACCAGATGGAGGGCAGGCCAGGTGTGAATAAATACAGAGGCCCCACGCATTGTGTAGCTGTGATCTTAAGAGAGGACGGGGTGAGAGGGCTTTTCAGAGGAGTGTGGGCTCTGGCCCTACGAGACGTGCCTTGTTATGGACTTTACTTTCTGCCGTACGAGCTCATCTGCAGGATGATGACAGAGGAAGGGAAGCAGCCAGGTGATTGGGAATGAAGAAATTAATGAAGAAGTTTATATTTTTATGGCTGTATATTACATATATTATTATATTGTATGTATATTATAATATACATTAGTATTTTATATTTTTAAGTTTACATTTATGTAATACTTATGAAGTGTTGTAAAAATAAACAAATCTAATATTTATATTTATAGTATATTAATATGCATACAGTATATTATATTCATATTTTATATATTAATGGCTGTTTGTGCTATATATTAATGTATATTTATGTTATAATATATATTAGTATATTCATAAGTATGTATTTATGGCTTTATTTACAGTGTGTAAATATATATTTACATTTTGGGAAGTTTATTAAAATGTAATCAAATATTAATTTATGTTTATGATATATTCATATACATATATAATTTATGTAATATAATTTATGTTAGGTTAAGTTTATATGTTTGGTATATTATTATACATACAGTATATTATATACATTTGTTATTAATGGCTGTATGTTATATATATTATAATATATATATATATATATATATATGTATATGTATATGTATATATAGAGAGAGATAGATTTAGATAATATACATTAAAACAAAATGATTTAGTCTTTTAAACTTTTGGGAAGTTTAATAAAATGTAATAAAATATAATATAGTATAATATAATATATATTAATAGAATGTATGTAATATAATTTATGTTAGTATATTTGTAAGTTATGGTATATTCATTTATGGGTAACACTTCACAATAAGGTTAGTTAATGCATTACTATTAACTAAATTAACATTACAGTGCATATTAATATTTTGATTTTAATCAGGTATTAGTAAATGCTGGGATTAACATTAACTGAGATTAATAAATGTTTTAATTTTTATTCCATTAACTAATGTTAACAAATGAAATCTTATTGTAAAGTGTTTTCAATTTATGAAATATAACCATTACTATAAAATATTTTATATATAAAAATATAAAATTTTATGAGATATTAATTTATATTTATAGAATATTAATATACATATAGTATATTTGTAAGTTTATTCTGTTCTGTGATTTGTGAAGACTGGTTGGAACGACTACTTGGCTAAATTATTAAAACGCCTTTCAAAAGGCAGATCAGGAAGCCCAAACATGATAAACTGAGTAATATTACCATCACGTGTGCTTTAGGGAAGGACGCAGTGCTATTGGCCGGTGGAGTTGCTGGTGTGGTCACATGGGCCTGCGCTACACCCATGGACGTGGTGAAGGCTCGCCTGCAGATGTGTGGAGGTGGAGGTCGAGTGTATTCTGGCGTTCTGCACTGCATCACTGTGAGTGTGTGTGAAGAGGGCGTGCGAGTGCTCTTCAAAGGCCTTCTCCTGAACAGCATCAGAGCGTTCCCTGTTAATGCTGTGACCTTCCTCAGCTTTGAGATGCTATTGAGAGCCATGACTGACTCCTCCTCACTCTGAGCGCTGCAGGGATGGTGGAGTTACAGGCCAACACCTGGAAACCTGTTTGCATTTTAGCACTGGTTCCTGAAGTCCTGAAGTCAGTGGGGTTTTGGTTAAATGCCTGTGGTGAACATAAGCTCACGATGTTATTCTACAACATAACATACACCAGTAATACCCTGATTTTTTAAAGCCCTTATTTGTGTTGCTAACAAGTGTCTTAATGGCACTAGACAGGTTGTAGATATTAAACATCATCCCATCAAACTCATCTACTCACTTGTCACTTTCTGACTGAGTCTTAATGGTGACAAGGTTGAAGTCATGTGACCGTGGTTCATTTCCATTTACTTCTGGTGATTGTTTTTAAGATTCAAAATTAATAGAAGTTATGGTTATTTATGAAGATTATGGTCACAGAGCTTATTTTCTGCAATAATCCAATGGAAAAATCCCATTGGGTTTTTGTCGAGGGAACCAGATTCATCATCACTTCAGCCCTCGTTTAGTGCCTATACATAAGCTGTTGACATCATAGTGGTGCTGATTTGAACAGTGGTGCCCAGTGACTTGAATATTTTGATATTGTTCATCAGTTGTGTTTTAAAATAAATATTTTTATATATATATCAAATGTAAATGTTTATATAACAGTTACATTTAATTTTCTTGGTTAAATGACCATTTAAAAATAAAAAGAGAGACCATACAATTCTGTTTTGTATTTTTACACTATGTATTAAAACCAAGTATAAATTTCATTTTTAAACATTTTACACTCCAAAATAATAAAGGAAATAACAATTTAAACTATATATATTATTTGTAAACAAATGTTCAGCTTTTCTTTTTGTCAACTTATTTTCATCAGTCATCAAGCTTGTACACACTGTTCACAGACACGAAGATGAACCTTTAATTTCAACAAGCTGCTCGCCCAATAAAAACACGATGTTAGGATAGGATGTTCTCATTACATTTACATAAGAATAAAGCGACTCTCTGACCCGTTTCACTGAATAAAATGTTTTTATTTAGCACAGAAAATCTGTCTGTGTGTGTGTGTGTGTGTGCGTGTGTATTCACTGCCCCGCCAAAAAAAAAAAGTTGCTGTTTGGATTTCAATAGGCAAGTGCTTAAAGGGATACTCCACTTTTTTTGGAAATAGGCTCATTTTTCAACTCCCCCAGAGTTAAACAGTTGAGTTTGACCGTTTTCGAATCTATTCAGCCGATCTCCGGGTCTGGCGGTACCACTTTTGGCATAGCTTAGCATAGATCATTGAATCGGACAGGACCATTAGCATCTCTCTCAAAAAAAAATGACCAAAGAGTTTCGATATTTTTCCTATTTAAAACTTGACTCTTCTGTAGTTACATCGTGTACTAAGACCGATGGAAAATGTAAAGTTGCGATTTTCTAGGCTGATATGGCTAGGAACTATACTCTCATTCTTGCGTAATAATCAAGAAACTTTGCTGCCGTACCATGAGTCCAGCAGGCGTAATGATATGATGCAGCACCTGATAATAGTCCCCAGCTCGGTAACTTCCAACGTGACCGGGACTAAGTTTGTCTAACATATTAGACTTATTTTCAGGGGCTGCGTCATATCATTACGCCTGCTGGACTCATGGTACGGCAGCAAAGTTTCTTGATTATTACGCAGGAATGAGAGTATAGTTCCTAGCCATATCAGCCTAGAAAATCGCAACTTTACATTTTCCATCGGTCTTAGCACACGATGTAACTACAGAAGAGTCAAGTTTTAAATAGGAAAAATATCGAAACTCTTTGGTCATTTTTTTGAGAGAGATGCTAATGGTCCTGTCCGATTCAATGATCTATGCTAAGCTATGCTAAAAGTGGTACCGCCAGACCCGGAGATCGGCTGAATGGATTCGAAAACGGTCAAACTCAACTGTTTAACTCTGGGGGAGTCGTAAAATTAGCCTATTTCCAAAAAAAAGTGGAGTGTCCCTTTAAGAGTCTATGACTGGATCATTATTGCTGTGATTATGTTGCATATTTGGCAACAGTTCTTCCAACTCTAATTGATGGAGTGTGTTGCTTTTCATCTCTTAAACAACCATGACCATATTCCAGGATGACGATGTTAAGACTCATCAGGCTCAGATTGTGAAAGAATGGTTGTGAGGAGCATGAAGAATCATTTACACACATGAATCTGCTCCAGATCTGAACTTCACTGAAAGTGTTTGTGATGTGCTGGAGGAGACTTTACAGAGTGCTGGACTCTTGCATGATCAACACAAGATCTTGACCAGAAACTGATGCGCCTCTTGATGGAAATAACATTTGGTCAAGATCCTGTATGGACTGTTTGTACATACAAGAACACTTTCTTACTCTGAAACAAAGATTACGCTTATTTCATCGGGTCTTTGCTTCCTGAGCCAGAGATGTTTATTTCAACTTTTATTACAAGATATTTTGTTTCTGTTCACATTTCCTTGTCCTTCGTTTTCTCAGCCGTTTTTCATTAATTCACACCACTCTCAATCCTACAACAACAATAACAAAATAAAAAGCTAAGCCTGCTCAATGTTGAACAAAGCAAGCAATTTCAGAAACCAGCAAAAAAGCCTCAGTCACTTCCAGGGGCCTTTTCTAACTATTACTCAGTCTTACCATACTAAAATCAAAACCTTGCTACTAAATACTTCATTTATGGCTTTTATGCTCTAGGAAACAAAGATGTATTAATACATTTTGAAACATTACCAACAAAAAACTTGGTCATTATGTTTTCATTGGTCATGTAATTTTTTCTAATTATTTATTAATAGTCCAACCAATACAGGGTCGGTTTCAGAAAAACGTCATATTTCCTTCCTCCCTAATTTATACACTTTGTCCTTGTCAATCAGCACAAAGCCTAATAAAAAGTCCTACAAGATCTATGACTTGTGGCTTTAAAAAAAAAAAAAAAAAAAAAAACATTTTAAGAGAAAGAAGTGCCATTCTTGCATCTCAAAAATATGACTTTTTTTTTTTTTTTTTTCTATTCATAATTTTAAGCTATTGCTTTCTCTAGTGAACAGATTTAACCTGCCCAGTGAACACTTAAAAATGAAAACACAATACCATATCTTAGTGCAAACAGCATTTCTGGATGTTAAAATTTATTTTTTGATGCCAAAATACTTCATGACCTGAGATGAAAAAAGAAAATTCTAATTTGTACAAACAATAATCAACCTCCTCTATGTTATTCCTTAAACATTCAACCCATTATTAAATTGCTAATTTACATTTATCTAACTGAAAAAGTTCAGCCTGAAATCACACAAAGTTTAAGAGAGTGTCATCAAACACGTCTCTTAATTTCCTGGTCCTGTTCATTCAAACAAACAAGCTAAATTTGTTTGCATTCATATTGATCTCAACACATACAAATATCATCTTAAAAACATTTGATTTCTTAATTTCCCTCTGCATGATCCCATTCTCTGTTTGGTCTCATTTTGTGATGCGTGTGTCTGGTCATGTGACATTAAGTGCCATAATTTCTTCTGATGTTTGCGTGTCATCCTTGTGTTACCGCAGAAGTACAGTCCAATCTGCCGCCGCGTTGACTGCTGGCTTGCGTAGAGTCAAAACTGCATGTGTAGAGTCAAACTCAAACTCTAACGTTGACTCAGTACCATCTGAATAAAGAAAAAAAAACAATCAATCCATATATTGTGCAAAATCTTAACTGGTTTTACTTCTGGACCCAAATTTACTTTGGACAACAGCACCAAAAGTGAACAAAAATGTCCTTAAAAAAAGTTAGTTAAGTTAAGTTAAGTTAAGTTAAGTAAGTAAGTAAGTAAGTAAGTAAGTAAGTAAGTAAGCAAGCAAGCAAGTAAGTAAGTAAGTAAGTAAGTAAGTAAGTAAGTAAGTAAAGTAAAGAAAAGAAAGTAAGTAAATAAAGTAAAGTTAAGTAAGTAAGTAAGTAAGTAAGTAAAGTAAGTAAAGTAAAGCAAGTAAGTAAAGTAAGTAAAGTAAAGCAAAGCAAGTAAAGTAAGTAAGTAAGTAAGTAAAGAAAGTAAAGTAAAGTTAAGTTAAGTAAGTAAGTAAGTAAGTAAGTAAAGTAAGTAAAGTAAGCACTTTACTTACTTAGCAAAGCAAGTAAGTAAAGAAAGTAAAGTAAAGTTAAGTAAGTAAGTAAGTAAAGTAAGTAAAGTAAGCAAGTAAAAAGTAAATTAAGTAAAGAAGGTAAAGTTAAGTAAGCAAGTAAAGTAAAGTAAAGCAAGCAAGCAAGTAAAGTAAGTTAAGTAAGCAAGTAAGTAAAGAAAGTAAAGAAAGTAAAGTAAAGTTTAGTAAGTAAGTAAAGTAAGTAAAGCAAGCAAGCAAGTAAAGTAAGTAAGTAAAGTAAGTAAAGAAAAGTTAAGTAAGTAAAGTAAAGTAAAGTTTAGTAAGTAAGTAAAGTAAGTAAAGTAAAGTAAGTAAGTAAAGTAAGTTAAGTAATGTATATATAGTAAATGCATAAACAACAGAAGTACGACTGTATAATTGTTTGGTTTCTAAATGCTGTCAGTGGCTAATAATTGTTGAATGAACCATTATCCTTTAACCATTATCGGTAGTGAATCGGGATTTAAAAAAAGTAATGTTTTGTAGTTGTCGTGAAGTTGGCTAATTTCTACAAAATTACGTATGCCATTTAAATTCATTGTTTGAGATCTCATTTTATTGATTGCAAGGCACTGGATATTAAAAACAAAAGGATATGGCAAAAGGCAACTTACAGAACAAAACTAGCAATTTATCATACGAAAAGCAACAATATCAGTGTCATATATTAGACTATCAACAGTGACACTGACCTGCATTCCTCAGAGTAACAGAGGACGGCTGACTGCCTCCGATGATCACAATCTTCTCTATCCAGGAGTCAGTGGAAAACTGGGAGTCCGGGGACAGATTCCTGACAACACAAGAGATGAGACACAGCATGGCAGTGATGCGTGACTGCACTTTTCTGTCCACAGATAACTTTTAGTTCTATTTATACATTTCTTAAACACCAAGAAACGCTGCGAAGGCTGTGACGCACCAAGCCGACAGTCGGCCCAGTTCTTCAGCACAAGCCAGACCCAATAGTGGATATTCTGACAGATTAGCATGTTTAACCGGTTTGTTTTCCGCCGTCGGTGAGCGAGAGAACTCTGGCTGTTCTGTCATTTTACCTGAGCATTTCAATACGTGAATATTTTCATAACGATGGCCGTCTGGAGTGAAGAAAGTGATCAACATGATTCATATTCAAAATGGTAAGCAATCACTGCTTCTGTTTGTACATCCACAGTCCTAGTTTGGGTTTCCTATTTTAAATGACGAATATAGACCATTGAAACCTGCTGATATAGACCGTTATTTGCATACATACTAGTTTTCCATTGGCGTTAGTCTGTGCTGTGTGTTCAAGCGCTGCTTTTTTTTTTGGGCCCAGACGCACACAACACAAGCCAACACCACAGTGGGCTTTCATCACTAGTTCTGTGATGTCGGTTTGGTGTCACAGCCTTAAAGAAAAGGACAGCAGACTAACCTGGAGGACAACATGTTGGCAGAGAAAGACAGATGTCTGTGGACAAACTGCTTTGACGTTTCAAAGTTGAAGGTGTGGAAGTCATCGATGTACAGCTCTCCTTCAGCAGAGCCCTGAAGCAGAAGATCGCAGTGAATGTGGAGCACTGATGGACCGCTTACAGCTGGTGCGTTTTGGTCGATCAGATCACATGTGGACGACACTAAATACTGGTGTAAACGGGGTCTAAAATGTTTTAAGCTTGTCTACTTTCGAACACTTCCAGAGGTCATGGAAAACACATTCGACCGGATTGCTTTCGTAGTGTAAACGCTCATGTGATCGAATGTGTTCAAACAGCCACAGAAGACCGTCTACTCTCCGTCTACTGAACTAATGCGTGAACATTATGGGAAGAGCTCTAGCCAGACGGGATTTAAACTTTGTCGGCTGGAGAATCAAGTTTGGTTTGAAGAGGAAAAACGTACCAATCACAATGTTCTCTCATAATTCCTGATTTCTAACACACACTCACAGTGTTCGGCGTGATCTTGCGTCTGTCAGAGCGGAAACCAAAGCTGATGCTCTCCGTATGTTCTTCCGTCGTCTCCGGTTGTTCTCGTATGTAAATTGCGTGAGCTTATTTTGTCCATTAGACCGAAAGATCTTAAAAAACCCATACATTAACCCGTCCATAGACCCTCCCCTCGAAGAAATCAGGACAGAAGTGGTTGAAAGTGGACAAAAGAGACGGATTAAAACATCAGGTGTAAACGGGAATGTGTCTCCTCGTCTACTTGTGATCCGATCCACCAACACGCATCTTAATACCAGGTGTGAACAGGTTGAAAGATGAAAACAATATCCATGTGTACCGTCACATTCTGTCTGGATTTCTCTGCTTCTTCAAATACAAACCAGGATATGATGAATTACCTGAGAACTGAGAGCGACATAGAGACTGTATGGATCATTCTCCATACAGGAGGAGGACCTCCTAACACGGTCTTTCCTGCAGATAATGGACCCTCCTCGCTGGAAAACTGGGATCTGGAGCACCAGACAGCGGAAGTGCAGAAGCAACAGATAGAAAGGTAGGGTTTAGTTGTTTGATAAAGACCGAAACACAAAAGTATAGTTGCAGGAATCGATTATAGAAAACTACCCCTGAAATAAGTCTATAGGAAAACTGTTTGGAATATAAAAATCCATTTGACCTGTCATGGAAATGTCTAAAAATAATCTGAACCAGTGTTTATTTAGTAACATTCAGATACTACTATAATTATAGTAATTAATTATAAGTTAGTAAACATTTTTTGTTGTCATTTTATGTAGTAAAAAAATATATTATATAATATAATAATTATATCAATATAGTTTTTATACATTTTTATTTTGGTTTGTTATTTAAGTACATTAAGTTGAATTCAATGAAAATGAAATTGTTGCCTTGGCAAATAACTGAAATAAATATTTTATTTTAGTTGATGTTTATTTTTAAAGCAACAACGTTTTGTATGGTTTCAGTTAACTATAATAATAACCCTGATCTGAACCAACCCTGATTGAGCAATGTATAAACAAAACAAAACAAGAACACTATGTTCTGGCTCCTAATTTATGCAATCAGTCAAAAACAGAAAAGGTCAGGGCTTACTGAGCTCATAGTGACAGGAATGTAGAGGCTCTGATCCCCATCATGCTTCTGGAAAGTGTGGACATCGTACCAGACCTACAAGAGCAACCCAGAGGAAGTGTTTGAGACTTTAGA
Source organism: Leuciscus idus (assembly GCA_021554675.1). Classification (NCBI taxonomy): domain Eukaryota; kingdom Metazoa; phylum Chordata; class Actinopteri; order Cypriniformes; family Leuciscidae; genus Leuciscus; species Leuciscus idus. Next base: position 4,498,348 of record CM038624.1, read on the forward strand.
GAGACTCAGGGTGTGTTCATACTTGTTGTTCAGTTCGCTTAGTCCGGACTAAAAAAAAATCTCGAACCATTTAGTCCTGGTCCATTTAACATCACACAAACAGAGCAATCGCACCAGGGTTTGTTTTAATCCAACCAAACATGCCAAGTGTGAACACACCCTTAGAGGAAATAAAAATGCATTCAGGGTGTGCCACTCATTGTTGAGAAATACATTACCTCTCCTTTCCCGGGCAGAAAGGCAGTAACACCAGTAGCGCCCTCATCGGTAACGGGGTGCACCAGTAAATCCTTCCCTATGAAAAAAATAAACCTGTGTTAGCCTTCTCTACCACAACAGTTATTTGGGATAATCATAATTCATGTTTAAAAACTCACCAATCAAGTACTCATCCTCAATTGAGAAAGTGGCTACGTCTCCAGGATACTCTACCCATAAAGGTCTATGAAAAAGATTGAGTCAATCAATGATATGATCCCTTAAATAACACTGTTTGCAAATTGCAGTTTGTTTTTAAAACCTAAAACTACATTTGGTGTTTTCAGTGTTGACTCATCTAAACGCCTCTGATTGGCCATTGCATTCATAAGCTCAACAGAAATGTGTGTGATAAAAGCACAACTCTGCAAAAAAATGTGTCTAAAGAAACCTGATGCAAAACAAGAGCAGATCAACATTTTACATTAATTTTCGTATTTCACTTTAAAGGAATAGTTCACAATGGGAGTAAGGCTATGTTTACATGGAAACGATCTGAAGAGAAAACGCAAAAGTGGCGCTGCGTTATCACTTTTATTCTGCGTTTAGACGAGCGTTATGGGGGGGAAATCTGCGTGCATATGGTGATGCAAAAGTGTGTGAAATTCGATGTGGTATGCACTCCAGGCAGCTAGGTGGCAATGTGAAGCACTGCCACACAACAACACCAAGTCCGCGCGCCTGCGTACAACCTAGCAGTCTAGCAGACTTTTGCGTTTTTACCCTTTAGACGGGAACGTGACGGTGGAGCGTTTTTAAGATTTCCACTCTGGAGGGTGGTTTCACTTTTTTGCAGTTTTAAGCCCCCAAAACGCCGTCGCCGTCTAAATGAAAGGCACATCTGATAAAATATTTGTACGTTTTCACCCGCGAGCGTTCTCGTGTAAACAGGGCCTAAATAGTGCCTGAGTTTTTGGAGCAGAAAAAAAGCACAGTAATTCTTCATAAAAATAATCCATACAGCTCCAGTGGTTAAATAAATGCCTTCTGAAGCAGTTTTGTAAGAAAAATATCAATTTTTAAAACTTGATAAACTATAATTACTGGCTGCCGGCAACAGCCGTACATGCGCTACCGAGAGAGTCGAGTTCCGGCAGAAGGGTGACCTCTGACCCGACGTATGCGTAAGCTTAGGTGAGGTGAGATTTGACAAACTCAGATGCGCAGAGGATAACAAAACACCGGTCACGAAGTCTAAATAAGTTTTAAAGAAAAATGTCCTAGGATTTCGATCCAAGAGAAGAGGAGGTACGTCATACGTCAAGTCATACTCGACTGTACGGATCAAAGCATGTACGGCCGTTGCCGGAAGCTAATGATTTTAGTTTAAGTTTTAAATGTGGATATTTTTCTCACTTCACTTCAGAAGGCCTTCGTTAACCCTCTGGAGCCGTATGGATTACTTTTATGATGGATGGATGGATGTGCTTTTAATAACTCCCATTGTGTTCGGCTGAAAGAGTCATGTTCACCTAGGATGGCTTGAGGGCGAGTAAATTATGGGATGATTTTCATTTTTGGGAGAACAATTCCTTTAACCCAGGGGTTCTCAAACTTTATTGGTCACGGCCCCCTTTAAAACTTTTTTTTTTTTTTTTAATGGCAGCTTGTGATACAATCCAATGAAGAGGTGCTTTTCTATGGTGAGGAACTTCTATGTCAGGCTTGTTCAGACGGTGACAAGTCAATGATCTGAAGAACGATTCAATGGAATTGGTGTTCAGTGCCGCTTCATAAAGGCAGAGCGTCAGCTGCTATTCACACACATGAACGTCGTTGCAACGACTGTTTTCGGGGGGTTTTCTGCTGATCTCCAGCAACCCACACTTTGAGAACCACTGCTTTAAACGCAAGAGCCGTAATATGTTTAGTTTAATTGTGCAGGGCATTTTTGCCACCTTATCTGGAATTTGGTGGGTATTTTCGCCCCCGAGTGTCACTGTGCCGACTCACCTCATAACAGGCTGTCCGGTGTGGTGAGCGTTGTAGAAAAGCTGGTACCAGTAGGGCAGGAGAGCGTATCGCTGGCGTACCGCCTCTCGGATGAGGCCGGTGTTCTCTGGGCCGAACAGCCAGGGTTCCCTGCGGGGAGTGTCTATGTGAGCATGTGCACGGAAAAATGGCTGGTAAGCTCCTGCCTGATACCATCGCACCAAAAGCTCAGTGCTGGGATGTTTAAAGAAACCGCCAACGTCGGCTGTGGAACAGAAAGACAAAGGTACAGCATGTGAGACAAAAAGAAAAAAGCTTTTTCCACTTACTTTAATGATTTGCAATGATTTCCTGCCGGTAATCTTAAAGTGCTGCTTTATAAATGTAATGCAAATGTAAAGTACACTACCGGTCAATAGTTACTTTTTTTTATGTCTTTGAAAGAGTCTCTTCTGCTTACAAAAATCCAGTAAAAACTGAAATATTGTGAAATATTATCAAAACAGCTGTTTTCTTTTTGAAGATATTTTAAAGTGTAATTTATTCCTGTGATGTAAAGCTGAATTTTTCATATTTTTGTGGAAACAGAGATACACTATCATTCAATAGTTTGGGCTAAAAAAAAGAAAAATTATATATATAAAAAAATAAAATAAAAAATGAAGAAATTAACACTTTTATTCAGCAAGGATGCATTAAAATGATTTATTAAATGGATAGTTCTATTTCAAATAAATGCACTTCAAAAACCATTCTATTCATTAAAGAAACCTGGAAAAAAAAGTAGTCAAAAATCCTGGTGGCAATAGTTAAGATATCAGATTTAAGTAAGGATCATAGTTGAAAAAATGTTTATACTTGTATTGTTTTCTAATTTAATACAAATGTATTTGCATTTGTACAGCAAAACAATGAGTAAAAATTTAAAAATTAAAGAAATTTTATGCTGAGCAAAACCTTCTGAATGTAAAGTATTTAACTTTCTCTGCCGTTTCTTTTTTATTTGCCTGCCAGTGCCAGCAGTTTTGATCATTTTCACGTCCCCCAGAATATTTTCTTGTATGAACATCTGAACATGCATTATATCAAAAGATATACTGAGCAAAAAGCTGAGAAAAATCATATTTTTGTCAAAGACAAAAACGATGATGATCAAAACACATGTATTAGATAGTCCATTAACACCCCCAAAGATTCTTAGTCCTGTACCTCTACCTGGGCTCGACATTTCTCTCTGTAACATTAGGCAGTTTTTATTTATATGCTTTTTATTTATAGCTAACATGTGCATAAGCAGCAGTTCTATAGCTCGTTTCTGCTTCGTCAATTGTTTTTGGATCCAGAGACTCTGTAGTCTTTCAGACGATGTTTAACAGTGAAAACATGGATTCTGTCAATGGCGGAGAAGCGTTGTCATAAATGACAGAAAATTCAGTCAATGGCGTGGAAAGAGTTAATTAACGAGATATATTAACAAGTTCACTTTTGGTGGCCGTTATCTAAATATGTGTGCAGTTTTGTTTACCCACTGCAAGCACTGTACGTCACTTCTCATTTGCATCAGTGTAGACAGAAGGTCACTAGAGTAACTGCTCACCTCCACAGAAAGAGATGCCCACTAAGCCCAGACTCAAGCACATAGGGATGGAGATCTTCAGATGACCCCATTCAGCTGCGTTATCTCCTGTCCACACCGCACCTGAGTCACAGAGGAAGAGGAAGTCATCACCAAACACTTCGTTACGAACACGTGAGGATCGCGTCCGAAGTGAAGGCGTCTCTCACCGTAACGCTGAGATCCTGCAAAAAATGCTCGGGTCAGAACGAAAGGTCTCTCCACTCCTCCCGAGCGCTGGATCAGGCCGTCTGCAGTCGCCTTTTGCTGAGAATACAGATGTTTTGTTAAGAGAGAAAGAAAGAACCACTTTTCAACACAACAACTGTCTTTTTTGTGCTCTTCATTTTCCTTCACTCGATCACACATGCCTTTCGGGTGCGTTCACGTCCTCCTCGAACTGTTAATCACAACTTGTTACATCAAGCTCCGACTTGTACCATCTGACCGCTGCAGATTCATATCAAGTAGAATGTCACGGGTTGTCATCTTACACCATGGTGTCTTTTAATACAGGGAATGTCTCCTTTTAAGGTTTTATTCATATGATTTCTTAGGAGACCAATTATTTTTATATAAGTGTTGGATTTAACTCCACCTTTGTCGAGTCCGAGTAAAGTCTGATTCCAAAAGGGGCTGAGTCTGAGTCGAGTCCGAGACCAACTAAGTATTTCTTTATGTCATTAAGTTCATCTCTTACACTTGTTTTAACCTTGTTTTTTGATTTCATGCTTTGTTAATAGTATCTGAGCAAACCAGAAGTTATGGATGACTTGACTTCTCAGTGAAACAGCTTTTTGCATGTGAAAAACTATAGGGAGGGCCTTTTCTCAAAGAAACATCAGGTCAGAGCAACCCGTTACACTGATAGCAGGGCAAGATGTCATGTGACAAAATATCTAACCTCAGCAAGTTTGCAAAACATTCTTATGCACTTTTTACATGAGCCTGGTAGTGAACATTTCAAAACGCAAGAATAAAACACCATCTTATGCCTGTTCTACACATCTTTGCAGATTTTATGGCTTTTTTGAATCAAACAGTATTTCATATTATGATATTCTCATCAAACCAGTACCTTAATCTGTACCCTTATTTTTTTTCCTAGGTGGGTGAATCTTTAATCAATTTTAGAGAATCTAATGAAAACCTCCAATGAGCAAAAAGTGAATCAAAATGTATTTTAATTCCAGGTTTAAATGGGTCCTGGACAAGTTTATGTGAAACTCACCCAGGCAATAATGTTGTAAATGTTTTTTTGGGGAAAAGGCCCCAAAATAGAAGAACGAACAGTGACAAAATCACTCCAAAATGAAGTTAGTTTCAGGAGTTCAAGAGAGCTTGCCAAAGCGAACTTTCTGCAAAAGAACCATTGGACTTAGTGGCGATGATGTAATAGGTAGGTGTGGCTCTGAGGCTCTCCGCCTTCTTTGATATGTAAATCTTCATTGTTAATTTCTTCTGTTCAGTCAGTCGAGGTCAGACGCAAGTTAAAACATGAACACACTGGAAACTTGCTTTATAGTAAAAACTGAAGTTGTAATTTTAATTGAAAGCGATACCGACATGTTTACATGTTTAATACTGTAAAGCTGCTTGCCTTTATGCAAATTTATTGTGCAATATAAATAAATGCTACGTGACGTGACTGGAGAGCTGATGCAAACATCCACATCACTATGATCAGATGCTTTCTTAACTGTGGTTTTCTCACCGCTGTTATTTTTGCTGTGTGCTTATTTTGTTATTGAGAGGAAAGCGCGCGCAGCACATATTTACATATTCATCTAATTAATGCTCTCAACAGTGTGGGAGGCATCGGGATGTTTGCTAACAGAGTACCGCCACAAAAGTATTTCTAACTTTTTACCCGCAAGCGAAGAATAAAATAGAACTTTACAGTGAGTATATCAGGGCCTTTATGTGCCTATAGAAAAATGGAGGAATAAATGAAAGAACACTGGTCTCTCACCACATAGAGGCCATAAAGGTTGTGAACATCTCTGTGCTCCCAGACACCATGAAGAGCATCTTTGTGCATGGTCACCTCAGGCCCATTAAACACAGACGGCTCATTCATGTCATTCCAGATGTACTGGTTCTCCATGGATCCCTGGAGAAAGGCAATTGGGATTTAACAAACTCACAATACTAAAATGACCTTAAGTTATCAATATCAACATTTTAAAGTCCCCCTGTAGACAATTTTATACCTTTAAAGTTTAAACTCATCTCTGATCAGCGAAATTACATATTTAAACGTTTCTTTTCCCCTTGAAATAGCTTGAATGTAACTCTACATTCTTGCCCCATTTAGTATACTTGGTTCTATGAATATGCAAATGAGCCCCGCCTCCACTCACTCACACCAACTCAGATCCACTCGTTGACCTGATTGGTTACAAGGTAGTTTGTGACATCAGAATCACCAGCGAACAGTGTTTTAAAATGTCTTTGGTTCACTGCAGTTTTAAGGAGAAAATACTCAGCAATGGTGTCGACTTACAATTTGCACATGGTTTGTCTCAAAGCAAATTAAAAACACCACATAGACATAAACAACATTAAAAACTTGATTTTCACACCAGAGGGGGACTTTAATAGTAAGAGAGAATCTAATAAACAGTCAGGGGTATCAACTGTTCAGAAACTCTTTACCTCATACTGGTCATAGGCAAACATGCTGGCCCACCAGGCTCTCATCTCAGGGTTCGTGAAGTCAGGATAGCCAGAATTCCCTTCAGCAGAGAAAAAAAAAAAAGTGTGTTTCAACACTCTGAAGCGCTTGATTTTAACAGACAGCTGGACAAGTAGCTACACACCTGGCCAGCACCAGCCTTCATAGTCTCCTCCATCTTTGTTCTTGACGTAAAAGCTCTTCGAGCGAATCTCATTGTGAATCTTGTAGCCACTGTCCACCCTAATGTGAGGATCTACGATGGCCACCAGCTGAGGAGACAAAATGTCACATGACTTTTGTTAAAGCAAGGGCAACAACGGCTGTTTGAGCTGGGTAATAATATATGTATATATAGTAGGGATACACGATGTATCGTTTTAGCATCGATATCACGATGTGTCCATTTGTACCCGAATACAGTTAGATTTACCTGCAAAACAAAACACTACTTATTTCATTTGTACCTTTGTTCTATTTTATCCATCTATGCTTGTAATTTGTTTATTAATTTTCAAAGCAGATGCACTGCAAAATCACCCCAATCAATCTACAGGGTGGGCCATTTATATGGATACACCGCAACAACATGGGAATGGCTGGTGACACCAAAGTCCCGTTTGTGGCACACCAGTACATGTGAGGGGGTAAACTCCTCAAGATGGGTGGTGACCATGACATATACTAATGTGCCACAAACAGGACCTCAATATCACCAACCACTCCCATGCCACCACGGTGTATCCATATAAATGGCCCACCCTGTAGAATGATTCATGTGCAGCCCTAATATATACACTATGATTTTGCTGCCGATATAATTCAAAATAAGCAACATTAAATATCAGGATGATTTTCCTAAATATCTGGATGATTTTAGTACATTTTGGAAAACATAATGATCAAATATAATATTATATTTTATATATATACAGTGAGGAAAATAAGTATTTGAACACCCTGCTATTTTGCAAGTTCTCCCACTTGGAAATCATGGAGGGGTCTGAAATTGTCATTGTAGGTGCATGTCCACTGTGAGAGACATAATCTAAAAAAAAAAAAATCCAGAAATCACAAAATATGATTTTTTAATTATTTATTTGTATGATACAGCTGCAAATAAGTATTTGAACACCTGTCTATCAGCTATAATTCTGACCCTCAAAGACCTGTTAGTCTGCCTTTAAAATGTCCACCTCCACTCCATTTATTATCCTAAATTAGATGCACCTGTTTGAGGTCGTTAGCTGCATAAAGACACCTGTCCACCCCATACAATCAGTAAGAATCCAACTACTAACATGGCCAAGACCAAAGAGCTGTCCAAAGACACTAGAGACAAAATTGTCCACCTCCACAAGGCTGGAAAGGGCTACGGGGAAATTGCCAAGCAGCTTGGTGAAAAAAGGTCCACTGTTGGAGCAATCATTAGAAAATGTAAGAAGCTAAACATGACTGTCAATCTCCCTCGGACTGGGGCTCCATGCAAGATCTCACCTCGTGGGGTCTCAATGATCCTAAGAAAGGTGAGAAATCAGCCCAGAACTACACGGGAGGAGCTGGTCAATGACCTGAAAAGAGCTGGGACCACCGTTTCTAAGGTTACTGTTGGTAATACACTAAGACGTCATGGTTTGAAATCATGCATGGCACGGAAGGTTCCCCTGCTTAAACCAGCACGTCAAGGCCCGTCTTAAGTTCGCCAATGACCATTTGGATGATCCAGAGGAGTCATGGGAGAAAGTCATGTGGTCAGATGAGACCAAAATATAACTTTTTGGTCATAATTCCACTAACCGTGTTTGGAGGAAGAAGAATGATGAGTACCATCCCAAGAACACCATCCCTACTGTGAAGCATGGGGGTGGTAGCATCATGCTTTGGGGGGGGGTTTCTGCACATGGGACAGGGCGACTGCACTGTATTAAGGAGAGGATGACCGGGGCCATGTATTGCGAGATTTTGGGGAACAACCTCCTTCCCTCAGTTAGAGCATTGAAGATGGGTCGAGGCTGGGTCTTCCAACATGACAATGACCCGAAGCACACAGCCAGGATAACCAAGGAGTGGCTCTGTAAGAAGCATATCAAGGTTCTGGCGTGGCCTAGCCAGTCTCCAGACCTAAACCCAATAGAGAATCTTTGGAGGGAGCTCAAACTCTGTGTTTCTCAGCGACAGCCCAGAAACCTGACTGATCTAGAGAAGATCTGTGTGGAGGAGTGGGCCAAAATCCCTCCTGCAGTATGTGCAAACCTGGTGAAAAACTACAGGAAACGTTTGACCTCTGTAATTGCAAACAAAAGCTACTGTACCAAATATTAACATTGATTTTCTCAGGTGTTCAAATACTTATTTGCAGCTGTATCATACAAATAAATAGTTAAAAAATCATACATTGTGATTTCTGGATTTTTTTTTTTTGATTATGTCTCTCACAGTGGACATGCACCTACGATGACAATTTCAGACCCTTCCATGATTTCTAAGTGGGAGAACTTGCAAAATAGCAGGGTGTTCAAATACTTATTTTCCTCACTGTGTGTGTATATATATATATATATATATATATATATATACACACATATACATAAAAATATAAAATATAAGTATATATGTAATCGCATCCAAAATAAAAGTTTGTGTTTACATAATATATATGTGTGTACTGTGTATAATTATTTTGTGTATGTGTGTATGTATATATATATATATATATATATATATATATATATATATATAAATAAACACACACATGCATGTATATATTTAAGAAAAATTTGTTATTTATATATAATATAAATTATATAAATATATTTACAGTATATACAGTACAGGCCAAAAGTTTGGAAACATTACTATTTTTGAAAGAAGTTTCTTCTGCTCATCAAGCCTGCGTTTATTTGATCAAAAATACAGAAAAAAACAGTAATATTGTGAAATATTATTACAACTTAAAATAATAGTTTTCAATTTGAATATACTTTAAAAAATAATTAATTTCTGTGATGCAAAGCTGAATTTTCAGCATCATTACTCCAGTCTTCAGTGTCACATGTGACATCCAGTCTATCTTTAGAATTCATTCTCATATTCTGATTTATTATGAGTGTTGGACACAGTTCTGCTGCCTAATATATTTGATGAATAAAAGGTTAAAAAGAACTGCATTTATTCAAAATAAAAATATATTTTCTAATAATATAAATCTTCTTTACCATCACTTTTTATCAATTTAACACATCCTTGCTGAATAAAAGTATTGATTTATTTAAAAAAAATAAAATAATAATAATTACTGACCAGTAGTGTATATTGCTGTTACAAAAGATTTCTATTTTTAAAAAATGTGCTTTTTTTTTTTTTTTACTTTTTATTCATCAAAGTATCCTTAAAGTATCACAGGTTATGAAAAAATATTAAGCAGCAGAACTGTTTCCAACTTTGATAATGAATCATCATATTAGAATGATTTCTAAAGGATCATGTGATAGACTGGAGTAATGATCCTGAAAATTCAGCTTTGCATCACAGGAATAAATTATTTTTTAAAGTATATTCAAATAGAAAACTATTATTTTAAGTTGTAATAATATTTCACAATATTACTGTTTTTTTCTGTATTTTTGATCAAATAAATGCAGGCTTGATGAGCAGAAGAAACTTCTTTCAAAAACATTAAAAATAGTAATGTTTCCAAACTTTTGGCCTGTACTATACATGCAAATATTTCTTAAAAATATACATGCATGTGTGTGTATTTATATATATACAAAATAATTATACACAGTACACGCATAAATATTATGTAAACACAAACTTATATATATATATATATATATATATATATATATATAAAAAAATTGATTTACTCCAAACTCGTTTTTTATTTAACTATATTACACAGGGCATAATGTGTCACACCTTGCGTTTTTTGTCCATCAAGCCCTGCAGCATGTCTTTAGGCTGGGGGAACTTGCTGGGGTCCCAGGTGAAGTAGCGCTTTCCATCTGCGTGCTCAATGTCCAGCCAAATAAAGTCATACGGGATGTCGTGCTCATCAAAGCCCTGATCAACAGCCTTTACATCCTCCTGATCATTATAGTTCCAGCGGCACTGATGGTATGCCAGTGTTGAGAGAGGAGGAAATGACTGAGTCCCTAAGGAAGAGAATGTTACGTTTAGGAGGAATGAAATGCATTCAAAATGCCTTAAAAACAACGAATAAAGGACATGATACGACTCATAATGCATTCAAAATCTGCATATGATTTTTGCATTCCTAAATCTGTTCAAATCCTGTAAAATGTAAAAAAAAAAAAAAAAAGGGAAACTTAATTTTATCTAAAACCCATATTATATCTGATTAATAACTTCTCATTAATAAGTAAATAAGCAAACATTTTATTACTACATTTACCCCTTTTTTGGGGTTAATTTTCCCAGCGGTTTCTCTCTTTTTTTTTCTTCTTCTTTAAATTATACATGATGACAGCACAATCCAAGACAAATATATATACACATTTATCAATATTCATGATAAATTCTGTTTGAATATGTAATTTTAGTGAACTGAATTTTCATTTTGGAGAATCCCTATTTTTTATTCTCCTAAATGAATAAGAAAAAGCATGAATGAGATTTGAGAGCTAAAGACAGTGGGCATAAACAACGACCAAAATAGCATGAAATATCATGTTATTTTCATGTTTAGCGCCGACTCAGTATGAAGTGAAATGTGCGGTGGTGCTTCCTTTCAGCGTGTGTTTTTGTACCTGTAAGTGAGGCATACTGAGTGAAGACATCGGTAGGTTTCGGTCCCAACATGATAAAGACATCGATGATACCGCTCTCAGATATCCAGCGTACATCCGTCTGAGGAGCTTCACTAGAAACTTGTACGAAGTCCAGCATTTTTCCAAACAGTGTCTGAAAAATGGACACACATTTAAGGGAACGGTGCTAAAACATTTGAACTACGAAATGCACTGACACAGAAAATCTGCTTTTAACACCAAACTAATATTAAAATCAGAAAATATGCAACGCTCTCCGATATATTGTGCTTCCCTAATTTGAACATTACGGTTCTTTATTTGCCATTTGCGAATGCTTTTGGTTGACAAGGTTCAGTTTGTCACACTCACCTTTCCTGCAGTATTTGAGCTGATGTCCACCCATGTCTCTGCTGCATTGAGCCAGAAGATGCCCATGGTGCGCTCAGTGTTATGAGATATGAGGACGGGAACTGCCCCGTAAAGGGCCATTGGGTTGTGTAGCTCATACTCAAAAACATCCAAGTTGTACAGCCGATACGGGTCTGACCCACTAAGAAAAGAAAAACACCACAACAATGGGCCAATGAAACACTATAGTCACTGGTTTAGTGCTGAAAATCAATGTTGCCACATAATGTTTCAAATGGTTCTTCATTTAACAATGTTCAATATTCAGGGTAGTTTTTCTTGTTTCTAAATGAAGTATAAGTATGGTTGGTCAGAATGTGTTATGCTGGTTTGCTGTGGCCCATTTCTTTAAGGATGTTAGCTTGAGTTTAGTTTGAGCAAAGTCGGGTTTAAGAAGATGGATTGGTTACTGTGGTATCTTACACTACAACGTTAACCGACTCCAAAGCAGGTTTTATTCTGGGCAAGCCAAAACTGGACCAATTAGCTGACATAAGTCACTTACCTTGTATCTCTCTTGCTCCAAAATAAATTAGTTCACAATAAAAGCAAGCATAGATTATCCAGATTTTGCTGCTTATTATTGATCATATAGTTTTATGTGAATTATATACATTATATCGGTAATGCTTTAGACATAAGCAATTATAGTTTGACAATATTCCACTTTTAAATTAATATATTTAGTTTTAAATTAAATGTTTATTTGTCTGTGGTGTTTTTAATATGCTTAGACAAACCTAAGGACGTTTAAATATGTCATTTTGGCGATCAAAGGTGAGTTTTAAGGGATAAAATGACTACAGGGGGACTTAAAGTCTTTTAAAATATCTTTTAAACTATTTGAGAATCTATATAAATTAATAAATTCAGCTGATTCACTTGCATTAGATAGAAATAGATATTTTATTTCAGCTGCTTTCTCAAACTTTCATGGCATCAGCAGTGTCTGCTGTCCTGTCTTGGAAATTAGTTATATAAATTAATAAATTCAGTTGATTCACTTGCAAAAAAAAAAAAAAAAAAAAAAAAAAAATCCATTGCAATTAAAAAATCCATGCATTGCATCCAAATCGAATAATTTCCTAGTATATAGTATTAAAAAAAATAGTAGACGGAAAGTCCTCGGATGACCTACAACTTCCGGTGAGATTCTGAAGTGCACATTCGATTGACACTTTACTATCCCATGATGCCATAGGAGAGGATTTATGAATATACACAACTGACGCTGGTAGGTCACGTGACAGTAACAACATGGTGGATGTAGTACTTCTGAATTTCATTCATACTACCCATATTCACACTATATAGCGCATACTGTTTTAACGGTCGCAAAGTGAATTCATATTCAAACATATTCACACGGACAGAACACAATTTTGGACGCAGTGATGACATTTTTCATGACGATACCATTATTTTCAGCAGAGAAGGGAATTGTGCCGACTCTCTCATGAGAAATGAATTAAACGACCAGGCTGGATTTGTCTGAATCTCAAAGTTTGCTCAACTAGACTTGTATTGTTCACATCAGGTTTCTTTACAAGCTTAACCAGCATAACTTCATTTATTAGTCAGCCTGAACAGCTAGATTTGGCTGGTGAACTGCATGGCTATGAGCAAAACCAGTAATAATCACCCTGGACCAGCAACAAAATTCAACCTATGTTTGAATCCACATTAAAAACCCTCCTTTGCTGGTTGAGCTGCTTGTGTCCTGCATATCATAACTCACTCTGTGTTTTTCAGCTTGAGCGTGTCGGCGTGTTCGGGAATGCCATAGACGTGTTCCACACCAGGCAGAGAAAAATCTAAACTAATAGATGATGGACCTGAATTCAAATGGAGATAAAAAAAAATTAAGTTTAAACAAACAAACTTGACTGAGTTTCTCTCACCGATATTCTACTGATCATGTTATAGAATAAAATGGGAAAGATTTGACCAGATTTCAATGTACCATTGGGCTTTGAATCACTATGAGATTTAAACGTTTCCTCCCACATGCCCGGTTTATCCTCTTCTTCTTTGATCTGTTCATCCTAAATGAATAAAAAACAAGTTAAAATTAAAACAGCTAGGTTTATATTTTAACACTAATATAAGGAGTCTCTTTAAGGATTAGTTCACTCCAGAATAAAAATTCTGATAATTTACCCCCACGTCATCCAAGATGTTCATGTCTTTCTTCAGTCGAAAAGAAAATAAGGTTTTTGAGGAAAACATTCCAGGATTTTTCTCCGTATAGTGACTTCAATGGAGTCCAACGGTTTGAAGGTCCTAATGTGAGTTTCAGTGCAGCTTCAAAGTCTCGACACGATCCCAGCCGAGGAATAAGGGTATTATCTAGACAAACCATCTAGATATATTATATTATATTATATTATATATATTTTAATCACAAATGATCATCAAGTATATACATTTTATTTTTTCTTCTAGAAAATGGCCAATGGTTTGTCTAGATAAGACTCTTCCTAAGCTGGGATCGTGTCGAGACTTTGAAGCTGCACTGAAACTCACATTTGGACCTTCAACCCGTTGGACTCCATTGAAGTCACTATACGGAGAAAAATCCTGGAATGTTTTCCTCAAAAACCTTAATTCTTTTCGACTGAAGAAAGAAAGACATGAACATCTTGGATGACGTGGGGAGAAAAAATTATCAGGAAATTTTTACTCTGGAGTGAACAAATCCTTTAATGCAGGTCTCAACACTCAAAAATGAACACACTTTACATTATCTATGTCTAATAAATCTGCATGTTAAACAGTTCAGTTATTGAAACACACACACACCTCGTCGGATTGCTTCTCCACACTCTCCTGTCCTGTCATTTCCTCCGACTCACTTTTACTGGAAAGTAGACACAGATTCTCTTAATAGGAATACTTATTAGTACAACTATACAAACGTAAATCTTGTAAAGGAGGGTGAACTTTAATAAGTTCTTGAATAAGAGATGCATCAATACGACTCATTGATAATCAGACCAGTGCAGTACCTGTACTTGATATCACTTTGCAATTTGATTTTTTTTTTTAAGCACAAATATATGGTGATTCTACAACAAAACAAGCATTTGTTGATTTTTGTTTTACCATTTTTGTTTGACTGGCCATTGCTATGAAAGGGATAGTTCACCCAAAAATGGAAATTATGTCATTAATTACTCACCCTTACATATAAACATTCATAGAACAGTCTTACGAGTTTGGAACGACATGAGGGCGAGTAATCAACGACAGAATATTCATTTTGGGTTGAACTACCTCTTTAAATGCATGTTAAACAAAGCAAGTGTCAACCTGACTTTTCAAATAATAATCTGGTTCAACCTGAAAAATGTAATTGTGAAGGTGACAACACTATTTAATAATGGTTGTAATAAACTATCTGAGCAATGGTATGAGGAGTGAGTAGCCCCTTTCACACATACGGTCTTTACTGGTAAATCACCAGTACCTTTACCATTAAGAGGTCATGTGTGAACAGGACCAAATTGGTTTTGGCAAGTTACCAGTATGAGAAGCTAATTTCTGATTTAGTTGTATTTTGGTGCTGATGTGTCAGTGTGAATAAAATCTTGATTGTAAAGCCAGAAACACAGTTGCTTGTGTGAACAGCATATATGTATATTTACCGGTAAAGTCATTCTGGTAATTTTACGGTAATTTACTGGGATTACTGTGTGAAAGAGGCTAGTGAAACAGAGGGCTGGCTAATTTGCACAAAGTAAACACTGTCTAATTAAAGATTATATTTTGGCATTATATAGTGCATCTTTAATTCTTAATAAAGAAAAATTGATAACCCATTTCTTCACAAAACTTTTTTATAACAAAGGAGGAAATGTTTTTGTTGAGATGCATGTAGTGGGGTTTAAGTGAGAAACATAAATAACATGACAAAAAGCATGTTATATATATAAGATTTGAGATTACCATTTGTCAGAAGCAAATAAAAATTGACTTTGGTAAATAAATAAAACATTTAAAATGCAAAAGACATGTTAAATTTAAACTTTTTTTGGTTTATCCAAATACATTTCCATGGTCAGTAAATGTTTTAAAGTAAAATTTGTATGATCCACCAACAACTGACAGGTGTGACAAAAAGTACATTTTGAACCCAGCAGTTTATGCTTGTAGATGAAGAGTCTACAAAATGAATGGCCATTATATCAAAATCAATGTAATCATTGATGACTGGTACACTAAAGATAACACTATTTTAGGTAGAACAATTACGATTTCAATCTAGAACACACTATTTGATTAAAGTGTACAAGCATGATTAATTTGGAGAACTACAGATATTTACACTACTGTTGATTAAAATTAAATAAATAGGGATGAGTGATATATCGGCCACCATATCGGTATCGGCCGATATATGATAATATATAAATGTAATTGTTATCGGACCGATAAGAAAATTTGGCCGATATATTAAAGCCGATAAATAATGGATTATTTCCTTCAGCTGAAACACTTCAGATGTTCACCATGATGGTTTTGAATTGCTTCAAAAAGGAAAATACTGTCATATAGGCTATATAAAAATATAATGAGAACATTATAATTGTATGGTTGGAACATGGCTTTTAATGATGAGATTTTTGTTTTTGTAATCAGGCTCTCAAAATATATCGGTAATCGGCTTTTAAATATAAAGAATTATCGGTTATCAGTATCGGCCAAAATTTTCATATCGGTGCATTCCTAAAAATAAATAAAATAAAAAACATTGATAAATGTTAATCAAACAATACGCTTAATGAAGTAAAATAAACTATGAAGTAAATCTACGATTTTTGACAGTCAAGAACTGGACAAATGGATGTTACCTAGAGAAAATGCTCTTGAGCGAGTCCCACATGCTACCAACTGTGCTACTTATTTTATGAGAGATACTGCTGAGCGTGACAGAAGAGAGGAAAGTTGAGAAAAAGAGGGGAAGGAAAATAGAATGTGATGAGAATTTCAGTAAAAACATTTACAAACGTATTTCTGAATGAAATATCCGACACATATAAATGATCAGTTTTTATCTAAAAAGATTTTAAAAAATTTTTAACCTGATGTCAATTTTGCTGTGAAAAAAAATTAGATAAGATCACGATCATAAAACACCACAGTACAATACCAACCCAAATAGTGACCGTATGGACTGCACCAGTATGGTTTAAAAAAATTCCATAATGAGTTGTTAACAATGTATAAATCTTTCAAGACAAACCTACCATGGATCCAAGGTTGTTGGAATATATTTTTGCAGCCATTTTCAAAATGTTCCCGTGCATTTTATACTGTATACTTTATAATTATACTTCTATTTAGCAATTTCACACCTTGTTGTCATTGCTGTTTAATTCACATCAGTGGTTGTTGATCACATAATTTGATTTGGCTCAATACTTTATTGAACTCTTTACAAATTCCCATGAAGAAAATGAATGGGAAAACCAGAAGTAAGGTCACTGAAAAAGTGGACGATCATTGTTGTGCTCTATTGGTCTAAACTGCAGTCCTGCTTCAACAAGAGTTAGTGTGTAGCGAGAGAAAGACAGAAATGAAACGAGAAGCAATAGCAAGAATCAAAGCAGAGCGTGTGGAGAAGCTGTGAGAGATCTTAACCCTCAGATCTTAAAAACAGTGAAACAGGGAACAAAGAAAAGGCTATAGAAATATTACTTTCATTGCATGCCAGCGGCAGGAAACCCCTTACAAGGATAGTTCACCCCAAAAACATTTACTCAACCTCGTGTCGCTCCAGGCCCGAAGGATTTCTTTCTTCTACAGAACACAATGTGTCAACAGTTTTTGTCCATACAAAGTCAGACACTTTTGTGTGAAAAAAAAAAAGAAAAAAAAGAAAGATATTTCAAAATAAAGAAAATGTATAAAAAAATATATATTATTTCTTTATTAAGAAATAAGCCATAAGAGTCTGTATGGATATGAGGGTGAGTAAATGACAGAATTTTCCCTATCCATCAAGAAAATCCTTGTAACTAATGGCTGGAATTTAGAAAAACTGGGCATCACACTAAATCACTCAGGATCACACACTACCAGAGTCATTCTGAACACAAAAACTCACACAGAAACACACGCCTCGTTGATAGGAGATGCAGGACAGTGATCTAAAATCAGCTCAAAATATCAAACATGTTTAAAGTGCCCTTATTATGCTATTTTAAAGGCTCCTAATGTGTTTCGGAGGTCTCCTACAATAGGTTTATATGCGTCAAAGGTCAAAAAACACTTTCATTTTCTCATAATATACATTAGAGCATCACTACTTTTCTCACAGTGTCTGAAACGTTTCGATTAAGGATTCGGTCTCTAAACCCCGCCTTTCCGAGAGCCTGCTCTGCTGTGATTGGTCAGACTGCCAAGTCTATTGTGATTGGTCGACTGTCAGAAACTGAATGTCCATTTCCATATCTAAATATTCAACTCCAGATCTTCCTTAACACTTGATACACAGCGATACGAATAGTAACGATGGCATCAGTTTTATCGATCCCAGTGCGAGTCTTAGCGCAGTTCTTGACATTGCGAACCAAACTCTTCCAGTCTCTGCTACAACTACAGTGTTTGAGGGTCAGAGTAGACATTTGCGGGCAACCAATGAAGAGCATAGACTGGCATTATGCAAATTTGTTGGCATTATGTAAATTTGTTAAATCACTTCTTTCTTTTAGGAGACAATGACTCCATTTATCTGCACTTTGATCTTTGAAACTTTGCATTCACAAACAGCGATATTACAGACTACATGAAAGATAATCTCTGAAAAAATATAATAGGGGCACTTTAACATCCTCTGACTGAATGGAATCATAGTTTGAAGCTTAAAGAGCTTCCACTCCCATCATACACTGTGATTCGTCCAGACTGCAAACTGAGGCAAATCTTAGCATTTGTATTCCAGCCTTAAGTGGTAATTAAGGAAATCGTTGCAACCGGGCCCTGGTGCACCTCAGGAACATAGTGCTTTTAATTTTACAATAGGTATTAATGGATGATAAATTTAGCTCATTATTCTCCCCATATTCTCAAAAAAAAAAAAAAAACATTACTGTAAACCTGTCTGGACAATATGGTTTGTTTTAAAAATCCTAATTGTCATGAAAATTATGTCACGATGATAAAAAAAAAAAACTTTATTTTCTTTGTGTAAATAAAATCTTAGTTTGTCCCTGATTTTGGGGTGAAATATGACCAATACATTTATTGACAAGTTCTTCTGAGATTGCCCTTATACTAATTTGTCATATTTATATTTAATTCATGTAAAAACTGTGTTACTGCTGTGCCGTATTGTTCTGTCACGGTTAAATGCCCGTTGACACCAAGGAAGACAACTATAACTATTAACATGACTGCACGATGGCCAGTGTTAAATAATCCACTCGGGAAAGTTTTAAGTCTTGACAATTTAAACATTCAGGTGATTTAGGTGAAAAAATATTGTGCGTTGGTGTGGATGCTAATATAGTTATCATTACAGTTATATTTCTTGGTGTGAACGGGCGTTGAAGTGAAAACTGTGCACCTATGACAGTAAGGACTTATCAATACAAAGGGAAGAAAGAACGAGAAAAATTATATAATTAATCAGAAATACAGCCCAAGAAAGCAGAGTGAAATATTTTTAGTATGAAGTATTATTGGATCAGCATTGTCTATTTTAACAAGAGTCAATAATCTGTAATAAACTTCCTGAGTGAGACGCCCTTTCTGTCCGATTTGTGTGTCTGTACTCACGTGTCCTTGCGTGCTCGTAGGTGCTCGAAGGCCAGCAGGCCCCGGGAGTTCAGTGACACGAGCACTTGAGGACCCTCAACGATGTCCAGGCGAAACGGCTGAGCGCTTACGATGAGCCGTCGTTCTTTCCCACCCAGACACAACACCAGACTATTCTCATCCTGAGACACCACTGACAGCCTGAACACAGACACACAAGACATTCAGCTGTTAATCCGGACTAGAACAACACCGCTCAGTGAGGAGAATTCATATAATGGGGGAAAACTGACCCAAATTATAATATGCAAAATGAATCCTTTTCTAGTCAGATAATAAACACACTATGAAACGCAAGAAGCTTTTAGTGGCCGAGAACATCTATTTTCTATTTGAATATAGTTTAAAACATGAAATAGATCCTTCTAATATGCTGATTTGCTGTTCAAGAAACATTTCTTATTAAAAACAGTTGTGCTGCTTCATATTTTTCACAACAATTCAAAAGTTTAGGGTAATAAAAAAAGAAAGAAATTAATATTTCTATTCAAACAAGGATGCATTAAATTGATTCAAGTGACTGTAAAGACATTTATAAAAGATTCAAATTTTAAATGCTGTTCTTTTGAACTTTCTATTCATCAAATGTATCACAGTCTCCACAAAAATATTGATAATAATCATAAATGTTTCTTGAGCATCAAATCAGCATATTCGAATGATTTCTGAAGGATCATGTGACACTGAAGACTTAATTATGCTGAAAATTCAGCTTTGATCACAGGAATAGATATTAATTTTAAAATAAATTCAAATAGAAAACAGTTCTTTTAAATTGTAATAATATTTGACAATTACTGTTTTTACTGTATTTTTTTTTTATCAAATAAATGCAGCTTTGGTGAGCAGAGACTTCTTTCAAAAACATTTAAAAAAATGTTACCAACACCAAACTTTTAAATGGTACTATATTATTATTTATTTTTATTTATAATTTATATTTTGGTGTATAGGCCTATTATTATTACTATTAAATCCCTTACATCAAATTTAAAAAGCATGTAGCTGAATGCCACAATACAGCAGTTAATATTATACAAGATTTTTTACATTAAACATAAAAAAAAATCTAAAACCCTTTCTAGTAAAATCCTACAAAACAAGCCCTTAAGGGCAGCATTATAATTGTGTGCTTGGGACGTGGCTTTTAATGGTGAGACTTTAGTTTTTGTAATCAGGCTTTCAAAATGTATTAAAAAATTTGTAAATGTGTGTCGATGTAAACTACTTAAACACCCGATGTCCTCTGAGTGCCCTCACTGAGAAACACTAATGTACACACAGTAAAATCTGCTCTGATGGCGTGAGTAGATTCGACTTACGGTTCAGTAAGGGGATCAGAGATGAGCACATCTGGAACCTCGTAACGGGGCTTAAGTGGTTTGAGTTCATTAATCTTCACCCGAGTCATGTTCCCCTGCAGTCTGTACAGCTCAAGCAACAAGCGAACCTACAAACAAACACACAACAGTCTCAATTCTCACACACTTAGTATGGAGCACAACACAGGGCAATATCACAATATTTTTTTCCATATCATACGATATCGATATTTATCATGATATTCATTTCCCATTGTTGGGGAAGGAAATGCTTTCCACATATTTTTAAGACCTTGAGAATGAATGTAAACATGTAAATTTGTTTGTTCACAATTAAACTCCAAAGAGTAGCTTTTAATTTAGGGGAATTCTTAAAAAGATTAAATCGAATCGGATCGAGAAGTGCCTAAGTTCTACATCTTACAAATGGCATGACATTTTCTGGATCATTTCTTCCACATCGTAACGTCTGTGAAATGGCTTCTCCAACGGGAAAAACATGTAGGGCAGGATTTTGTCCATCATAAAATTATTGGAGCATTGTCATTTTCTATTTCTGCGATGTCATGTGAGTGACAGGCTGTTGGAGTGATTATTGTCCCGCCCTCGCACGTCACTCCAAGGGACAGGAGACTTCGATGTCTTTGATTAAAGATTACGAGGGCACACGCATTTAAAAAAAGAAAGAAATGATATGCATGACTAAATAATTTACAACACACTGCAATATTCTATCAAAAAATAAAAATGGTCAATAGAGACTTTAAAGGGTAACTCTCTCTTGCCAAAATGCAACCTAGGGTCTTTTTGTTAATCTATCCGAGGCGAACGAAAGATACACAGACTCTGTTTGTGTACACAGAGTTTACTAAAAAGAAAGTTTTGAACAGCTCACTGTCTCTGTGTCCGCCGGCATTTTGTCAGTCAAAAATAGTCGATCTCCGAATGTGAATGAACAGACTCTGAATTTTAGTATTGCTTCTTATATGAGGATCCGTTTTCAAATATAAGGTCAATATTGATTTTCACTAACGACAAAACAACAAATTATCCATGAATTTATATGGAACTAAGCTTTAGGAGCTTTCCATCTTTACTCTCCTCCCTGTTACGTTGCATTCGGAGATCGACTACTTTTGACTGTCAAAATGCCGGCGCTACAGTGAGCAGTTCAAAATCTTTCTTTTTAGTAAACTCTGTGTACACAAACAATGTTCTCAATGCTGGAGTTCATGTGTAGAGCCTCTGGTGATACTTCCAGCACAGTTTCATGTTGTGTCGAGTCTTCTTAGTGTTTTAAAAATAGCGATTTTTGATGCTATCATAGTCGTGTCCCAAGCACTCCCATTCAAAAGGCAATTTGACTGAAAACGAAAATATGCTCAATCTTAAAAGTGGCGTTTCCATTCTAATTATGCTTTTACACAAAAGTTCGCCTCTGGTAGATTAACAAAAAGACCCTAGGTTGCATTTTGGCGAGAGTTACCCTTTAACCCAAACAACCAACTTTGAGATGAAGTTCTCGGTTAACAACTCTGCTTTGGTATATTTGGTGACCTTGTTGTTGTCATTGATGAGCTGCAGGGTGATTCTGGAGTCACTCAGCTCCAGCGTGTCCAGCAGAGCTCTGTACGGAGACTGGCCAGGCTTCAGCTCCCTCTGACGCCTACAAACATACACACAGAGAAAACATCACACATGTGACATCTCCGCCTCATTTTGAATGTGGACACAATGTGGATAAGGCAAAACATTGTATCTGATGAAAAGGCTTTGGCAGTAATATTTTCATGCAAGAATCAATTAGAGATGTCATTGTTTCCTCAGGGGACTGACTCCGCATCGACTGCTGTATATTATGCTCTTTCATGGAGTCATGCGCCAAGCAACAACCATTGAAAATAAAGCTGCAAGCAGCAATTAACGGGGTTCAAGCGCTTTAAGGCCTTTAAGCACATGCGTATATTTAGCAAGCCTGTAACCATCTAGATCAGAGATGGAAAAGATCATTTACAGCCAATACAGGAAATTTACCAAGGAAATATATGATTTTTAAAGCTTTTTAACAACGTCCTGATCCTGATCTTCATAAAAGTTTGAAATTTAAAAGCTTCTTTAGAATCATGTCGCATGTGCTCACCTAATTTCGTGAAGTTCTACGTAAATCAAATTTCTATGCAAAACAAAAAAAGCAATTTCCATAGCTAACTTCATTGGCCGACGGCTGCCGTGTTTTTCAAGATAGGCGAATATCCTCAGAGCCAATCATGGCACCTCTGGCAAAGACACTGTATGCGAGTTTTAAGTCGATTGGTCCGACTGTAGCGTAGCTATAGCCATTTTTGTGTTTTTATAGCACCACCAAGAGGCCAGTCACAGCATCCTTTTCCATTTGACCACAGATAGGTGTACCAAGCTGGGTGAAATTCTCTCATTACGATCAAGAGTAAAAGCTGTTTAAGTAGCACACTTCAAACGTTTTGGTGTCACGAATATGAATGGAAATTGAGACCTTTTCCTACAACTATTGACATTCAGACTCGAGAATCTTTCTGCACAGGTTTGGTTGTGATCGTGGTTTTTCAAAAAAATGTTAGAGCAGATCAAATCCGAGACATGCGTTTTGTTATGTCCTGCGACTAACGGTTTAGGAATTGAGCGATTTCATACTTTTGATCGCTGTAGCACCACCTCCAGGCCGATTCGAGCAAGCCCACAATTCTGACATCTCTGATATAAAGTCAAAATAGAGTTTATTTCTTGCTATTGCGAGTTTATGACTTTATAACACGCAATTGCAACTTTATATTACATAATGCTGAGAAATAAATTCAGAATTACGAGATGTAAACTCGCAATTGTGAGACAAAAAGTCGCAATTATCTTTTAAAATGTTTTATTCTGTGGCGGAAACAAGCTTCCATACTTTTGAACCCCTAATGAATAAAGGATAGCTTACACCACATATAAAATTCCTTTGCATCAAAATTCATAATAGTGTAGAAGCAATTTTGTCACGTTACATTAATAAGTCTTCCTACAGGGGGCGCATGCTGGCTCAGTGAGTGAAATCTTCTATTGTGTGACGTTGTTTTTCTATTAAAATTGAGATGTGAAAACTAAAAAGTTCGACTATCCACGTGTATTAATTTCAAAGATTTGCAACAAATATAACAGCAAATGAAAAGGTCCTAGACGATTTTTTCGTCACAGACAAACCACTGTGATTGGTCCATCCTGAGCAGCGCTTAGAAAAGTAACACGCATCACATGAGCACACCGCACAAATCTTTTCAGAAATCCTCTGTTTCATGCTAATTCATCCCGCATATTCAGCTTATATTCAGTGGACTCATCATACTCACTTGCAGAAGGAGCTCTGGTCGCATGTTTTAAAGTTGCTGCGATCCACAGCCTGAGCGCTCAGACACAACAGCAGAATCAGCAACAAACTGAAAGACAATACCATGAGTTCACAAAGGATAAAAAACAGTAACCTGTGCGGACACTGGTGCTAACGCTTTTAAAATATATCAAAATCAGACAAACCCTTTACTGTAGATAAAACGACGATTCATCACTGTACCATGGTACCACAACAGTAACGTTAGTCTTTTGTAAGGAAAGATTTTAGACATAGTGAGAAATAACTCACAAAGACTGTAAAGCGATTTAAATATTCAAATCACTCGAAAAGTAAAAGGAGCATTTCAAATAGCTGCGTCTTTGATTTTATTTACACATAATCCTATTACCCTGCCAGAGCAATACAATTACCTGTCACAGGAAGCCGCCATCTTGCCTCCGTGTGAACTTTGCCCTCCGCGCGCGTCCGTCCAGTCAGTTCGAATGTGTCGTGCACGTGGACTTTATCAGAATTATTTTGGCGGTATAGATAGGTATGGCTTCAATATTTCATCAGTTGTCTGAATAATATAAAAAACATTGAGAAACTTTATTTGATCACTGAATAGATATCGTGCAGCCCGAAATCGAACAAAGGTTATTTAGACCCACTGCGCATGCGTTGTCACGTGATAGCCGTTACATTGTTCTGGTTTTTTTCTACGCTGCTCAGGGTGGACAGTCGTTTATGGTTACTGCATAATTCAATTTAATTTAATCGTATTAGATGGTTGAAGACGTCAATTTCCATTTGTATATCACTAACATTTGTTTTGTTCTAATAGTAGGAATTTAAACATTATACCTTTGTATTAATACCCTTGTATGTTTGCAGCACAACATGGATACTGTGCCGTGAAATCGGGTCTCCCTCACAAACAAAATCTGTAGCCTATATAATTTCATAATAATAATGAATAACAAAAAAAAACAGGACATAATGAAATAATAACAATAGCCTAGTAGTAGAAATAATAATAATAATAGAAACGAGTACCATTAAAAATTAGGACATTTAACACTTAAACAATTTGAAATATATTTAAAAATGTGGAAATTCAAAAATATTTAATTTGTTTTTGTAGGCTAACTGATTTTTTTATTGCAAATTTTAACAAACGAAAGATATAAAAAACAGACAAACTTTCAGACAATAAACAAATTATAGTTCAATAGTTAACAAGAAAAATAATATAAAGAAGCCTGATTTATCTATTGAAAACTATTTACAAAAAAAAGAAAAGCATATTATGAAAGAATATTAAACATGGTACAAATTCTAGATATTTTATAGCTTTCTTATTTACAGATGCTGAAATTGTATTTAAGTACAACTTAAATTCTTGTTTGAAGATGTCAAAGCGGGGTTTACTCTTCTTACATTTATGGATATAAAACTTTCCAATAAATAAAAGGAGGTTAATACAAAAACCTACTTTGTTTAGATTCTTGTCATTAATATAAAACCCCAAAATAATGTGTCTTTAAGATAAGGAAAAAAATCACAGAACACATTTTGGACAATCAAGGCATTAACATTATTCCAGAAAAAGGACACTCCCAAAACAAACGGCCTACAGATTCAGAGGAAACTTCACAGAATGAGCAGGATGTATCAATGTTACTTCTAAATTTCTGCCAAAAAAAAAAAAAAAAAAAAACCTTGACAGTATAAAATCTGCAAATAATTTTATAAGATATTTCTTTGATTTTATTTGTTAGGAAAAATTTCTGAGGGAGTGACCAGATAAACAACAACTATCATCAAAAATGTTGTTCCAATAAGATATGATGGATGGAAAAGAGGTAATAAGGTTAAAAATAAAGACCTAATTTTGTAATTGGACTATACAGAGAAACAAATAGAACCAATCACAGTGGATTCTGGTCTGGGACAAACAGAAATCATTGAGCCGCTATTATTGTTTCTGAAAAGCATAAAGAGATGGCCTTTAAAACTAGATTACATTCTTTCCTAGATACTGGAAATTGTTATCTGTAAATAAAATAATAGTTAAATAAATTACCATCATTGTCAAACATCTGGTTCACTACAACATTACTCCATTACTGAACCAGTTTCCAAGAAACAAGGATTTCCTCTTATGAAGAATATTACAGTTATTCCAAAGAAGAAGAAAAAGTGTGGCGAGAATCACTGAAATATTATTTTAAAAAATGTAACTTAATTTGAGACCTACAAATTTGAGTGCAAACGTCATGCGCCCCCTATAGGACGACGGCGTTATGAGCTTGTGACGTTTTCCACTCGAGGCGTCAGATGATTGGATGTTTCCTTTCTACGCAGAGATGACGACACACACACAGCTGGTATAAAAGAACTCGAGTAGCCATGTTTCTCTCTCTCTGTCTGCAGCGGCTCTCGGGAAACCTGTTCAATGGTATGTGAAATCATGATACGAGTTCTTATATCGTATTGATTATTTTTTTAGTGTGTTCATGACGTGTAGTATACGTTTTATAACGGTTCTTCTGTATGACAAACCTCCATTCTTGGCATGCTCGCGGTCTGTAATACTCTAGTGTGTATGTATGGAGGGAGACTAGACCCAGTGCAATGTCTTCGGTACCAGCATGTTTCCCATCGGCTGGTTCTATCCTCAATCACTGGAACACGCTTTCGCTTTAATGCTAACATTCTTTAAGATGTTAAACTTTAGAAGATATAATCTCCTGTAATTTCTAATTGTAAGCTCTTGTTCTTCACAGGCTTGTGCTTCTCCTCGTGGCGCCAGTGTTTGGGATCAAGCTAACTGTTACTAAAGTTCCAGGACTCTTTGGTTTGTGTTTGATTTCCACATGCATTATAATAGTTGCTCTTTAGAATATCTACGGTTTGATAAATGGCATCTGCTGTATATAGACGTTGAAAACTGTCTTTATAATACTTTTGAATTAACGTTAGTAGTTTAGAAGTTTCTTGGCACACAAACCTAATTTCCGCCATGTTTATATTTGCTGTAAGTTAGACCTAACAGCCTTATGTTTTCTGTATTTAATAACTGTGATATTTTCAATAAACAATTTATTTTTACTACATGTGTATTGGGATTCATTCATTTTCAGTGACTGTATGTCCATTTATTTGCAGTTAAAGGGATGGTTCACCTAAAATTAGAATTTTTACTCGCTCTGAAGTTCCAAACCTGTATGACTTTCTTTCTTCTGTTGAACACAAGATATTTTGAAGAATGTTGATAATCAAACGGTTGACTGTAGCCGTAGACTTCCATAGTAGGAAAAAAATCAATGGCTCCAGTCAACAGTTTTGATTATCAACATTCTTCAAAATATCATTGTTCAACAGATGAAACCCAAACAGGTTTAGAACATGTGAGTAAATGACCATTCTTGGGTGAACATCCCTTTAGGCTCTGTTAAATGCCAGCATTTGTATTCTGTGGGCTTAATGTAATTTGTGCAGTAACTTAAGTTTGAGGTATTTCATGTATAGGAGTCTTAATGTCCCTGCCATACTTTGAACAAAAATGTAGTTGTAGTAATTAAGTTAATTCTTTATTAAATCTCAAAGTTCTATCATAAAAATGCTTAAGATGTCATTCTCAACATGCCACATTTTCTTAAGAGCTGTTGTATTGTGATTAGATTATGACTGTAAAGTGCAGGGCCTTCAGTTGTCGGTAAGTTACAATGGTTTGTCAGCGTCATTGTTAGTTATTTTGGTCAAACATTTTGATTCTTTGGAATAAGTCTTTTAGACAAGCAGCAGAAACCACTCAATCTGGCTTTTTATTTTTTATTGTAGATAGTCTCGTAAAAGCAATGTGTATTGCATATTTGTGCCCTCATAACCATAAATGAAGAGTAAACATTTTTTGCAATGATTTTGTTTCACAACACATGTATTTTGTTAGTGTACACAATGTAAACTCGGTGTGTATTTTGCTACATGCATGGTTTATATTTCAATCATTGTGGATCTTTAATAAAGACTTAAAAGGCTACTGTAAACTTTATCTGTTGACTCATATTCAAGCCTTAAGTTAACCTAAATCCTTAACCGTTTACAATATTACAACTTTTGTTAGTCTACTTGGAAAATGTCCCAGATTTACAAAAGCTATGAGGACGTCCCATATATTTAAACTGATTTATGCATTACTCTGACCAAAAGGTTCAACATGCCAAGAGTGCTTACTTAGCCAAAAAGCATAAATGATGAAGGCCAGGCCTACATTTCTTATGGGTTCTTTGTTCAATTTAGTAGATAAGGCATGCGGTGGTTGCATTTCTGTTGTGATAGAATGAAGAGAAAAATACAATACTAATTCATTTGGAGATTTTAATGATGGAATGTATTTCAATCTCCAAAATATACAACTAAATCTGAGCAGAAGCACAAGTGAATGTCATAAATGTGCAAAAAGGATAAATATGTACATCAGTTATTACAAATGACAGTACAGACCATGCAAAAGAAAAAAAGGTGATAGGATGGTGATATTTGTGAATATCCTCGTTTTTTTTTTGTTATTCCACTAGGAGGCACAGTTTTCACCTGTGGTTTTTTACATATGTTGTTTCTTTTTAGCCTTTAACTGTATCAGATTCACATCTAAATGATCTAACTGACCAGGAAAAACATAAATATGTTTGACCATATGTTTTTTAAAGTCTAAATTTATTTGATCAAAAATGGAGTAAAAAAAAGAAATAATGTGAAATATTATTACAATTTAAAATCACTGTTTCCATGTGGATTTTTTTTTCATAAAAAAACAAACAAAAATTATATATATATATATATATAGTTGTAACTGAAATTGTTCAATCCCCATTGCAAATCAGGTTTATTGGCAAACTTTACAGACTTTCAGCAGTTTGCAATGAACAAATCAAACAAAAGTAATTTAAATAGCTCAACACAACAAATGTGTCAAATGGTTTCCCCAGATTTAACTAATAATACAACTTTTAATGACTTCAGGGCCCAGTTTTTCAAAAGTAATCCAGTGGGATTTCGGATCACGGATTGGATCAAATCTTGGAAATGGGTTTTTCAAAAGCAAAAGAGGGATTCTGAACTAAGATCAGAGCATGTAATCCGATCTTACATTTGATCTGGATCAAACCTGCCCTTTGGGTTTTTCAGAACTTTGAACTCGGTTTGGGATCTATTTGATCCAAAAATCTATTTGATTTGAACTCCCTCCATTTGACTTTTTTTAAGTCAATGATCACAAAATCAATGTTTACTGATGATATATACATTTCTTCATATTTGAAGCATGTCACATCTCATGAGATCTGGTAAAACAAAACAAATCTACAATTTAACATTATAACAAAATAAGGAAAGTAAAATGTTTCTGTTTATTACAGTGTTTCTGTTTCTTAAAATTAAAATAAACAATGGTTATTTGTGGCCACCGGTATTTTGCCAGCTGTTGTTCTTTGCTAAGCCAGTAGGCTACACTGTTGGTTCCATTTAAGGCTCTAGTAAACAGGATTTGGTAATCCTGAAATTTGGTATTTGGATCACAGTGATCCAATCCCAGGTTCCTTTAAAAAACTGGCATAAAAGTAAAATGGATCAGGGCCCAGTTTTTCAAAAGTAATCCACTAGGATTTTGGATAACGGATTGGATCAAATCTTGAAAATGGGTTTTTCAAAAGAAAAAACGGATTACATAATCGGATTAGATCACGTAATCCAAT
This sequence comes from Leuciscus idus, assembly GCA_021554675.1. Taxonomy (NCBI): domain Eukaryota; kingdom Metazoa; phylum Chordata; class Actinopteri; order Cypriniformes; family Leuciscidae; genus Leuciscus; species Leuciscus idus. The sequence goes on from CM038624.1 coordinate 4,528,261, forward strand.
CTTGGTTTTGATCCGGATCAAACCTTTAGTTTGGGTTTTTCAGAACTTTTTTGAAAAACCAAAAAATCTGGATTAAACTGATCCCATCAGAAGGGTGGATTCAGCGTGGATTTCATGCCCAACATGTAATGAAAACTTTAAAAATGTATCAAATAATACTATATTTGGATCATGCAGTATCTTACAAGATATCCTATTTATTCATAAGGTTTTAATTTTAAGCGCCCTTCATCAAACAAAGATGATGATTACAAGGCACTTCTGCAAAAAGAGACTCAAAGGGCAGAAGCACAGCTTCGTCTGGCACAGGAACAACTGACTCTGACCAAACTGCAGAAAACCAAGGCCAGACTTGAGATCCGCCTCCTAAAGGCTACGCTCAGACAAGCTGGTCTCTCCACATCAGATGAGGAAGTCTGAAATGATTGTGGAGTATTTGACATTAAGTCTTTTTTTTTTATTCAATACATCTATATTTGAAACTTGTTATAAATATCCTCAATGTACAGTGTTTGTGTTGTAGGTCTCAGATGAGCGGACTGCTGGAAGAGGATGGGGTGGGGTTTTTCTTGTTTTTATTTTTTTTTAAATGTGTGTGTTTTCATTTAAAATAAAAAGAAACTTATATTGACCCCACACTGGCTATTCTACTTGTTGCTCTTTACATATCTATAGTTCTACATTGTGATTTCCTATCCTGTTTGAGCACTGGTTATCCAGATTTGGTGATCCTGAAAAGTTCCTATCCGGATCAGATTGATCCAATCCGATGTTGCTTTGAAAAACTGGCTCAAAAGTAAGCTGGATTACGTGATCACGGATCGCAATTACTAAATCCGGATCAATTTTATCCGGATTAAACCTTTTGAAAAACCGGGCCCAGGTGATCCTGGATAGCAAAACATGGGATTTCCAAATCCGGATCCATTTGATCCAGATTACATTTTTTTAAAAACTGGGCCCTGCAGTCTCAAAATGATTCAACCCCCTGAATAGAATCCCTCACAACAGCACAAATCTGCAAAACAGGTGTTGTCTCACTAATCAAGGGCTTCATTAGTTGCACCAGGTGTGCTTGAGCTAGAACACATGAAATATCTGAACTGGCTAGGTTTGACTGCAAGTTAAAATGTGGCAAAGTGTTATGTATGCTGTGTGTATTAAGCGTGTTGCATATCGGTATATGTGGGTAGTCTTTTGTTTGGTGTGTGTGTGTTTCAGGTGTTCATTGGATCCACAGCCTGTCAGTCTTCGTGAAGGATGATGACGTCCCGGTTCACCCAGCAAATCACATTACGCCTCCTTCCTCAAATACCCGTATCTCTTCCACGTCCCCAGCTTTCTTGCTCACTTTGCTGGTTTTTGCTTGTTGTTACTGTTACAGTTAGAGTCCAATATTTTGTGTGTTTATCCTGTGATTGAACCATTGTCGCATTGTGGTTGTGAAGTGTATTGTTTTTCATACTGTTCATCCTTCTTCAGTCATCACGGTGTGTGTGTGAGGCTGGGAAGGAGGGAGCAGGGTAAGTAAGTCGCTCGACATACATTGTGCACCACATAGGACATCTTGGTTGTATTAGACACACTGGGTTTAGGAGAGAGTGTCACACCCTGTAGTTTTGTTATCTGGTAAGTCAGTGTAGTTTAGTTTGGGCTTCTTAACGCTGAAGACTTTTCTTTTCTACATTCTTCTTTTGGTTCTGTTTAGAACTCTTTTGGTTCTGTTTAGAACTCTTTTGGTTCTGTTTAGAACTCTTTTGGTTCTGTTTAGAACTCTTTTGGTTCTAAACCGTGCCAAATTAGGGGTTCTTTGGCTTGTAACAATAGCAGAACCTTTTTTGGTGCTAAATAGAACCGTTTTTATGAGGTTCCATAAAGAACCATGCTTTGAAAGTGCTATAGAACCTTAATGGTGTTATGAATAACATTTTCAATGATATTTTTTTCATTAATTAGTATCTTCATATTATTAATATTACTATTTTTGTTTTTTTTATAAATTATTTATTAATATTGTTTTTTAGCCCTCTCTCTGCCTGGTCTTATATCTTGTTGCCTCTTTTTTTTTTTTTTTTTTTTTTTTTACCGCATGTTGTGTCAATTAGGTCCTTTTTTTTTTTTTGTTGACATGGCAGATTGTAGCAAAAATTACAGCGCTCTAACAACAGTTGATAGCTGAATACATTAATAAATAACAATTGACATTGAACATGAGATGTAATGAAGACCAAGTTCCAGTGACATATCTTCACAATCCCCTACGATGTCTTTACCTCCTTCATTATGTGTGTATTCTGAGTGGCAGTTTCTCTCTGCAGACGATGAGGTTATGATACGTGACAACATCTGAAATACACAACTGAGTTTAGAGTTACATTGTGTCTCTTCCATTTGATTATGTAAAAACAATTATGTTCACAAAATTAGAAAAAAAAAATAGACAGAATGAGCCCTTTACCATGTTAAAAGGAAAAAGTGATATAAAGTCATGGTATAGCTTTAATGTTTTTTGACTGGGTATGTTTAGGCATAAAGTCATAATTTAAATAAATCAAACAATATGGATCATAAATTCCATATCACTGTTACTCTGTAGAGAAGATGAGTATCCTCAGCGGAACAGAGCTGCTCATGCTTACATATTCTGTTAAACTAAAGAGAGAAAAAGACATGATTGTTAAAATTTTAAAGTTTAATTATCCTCCTGAGACCCAGAAAAAATGTCATCACATTGTTTAGAGCATAAACAACAAATGAAAAAAAAAAAAAAAAAATCTCAAATAATATTTTATTCATATGTTATGTTATGCTATGTCCTCTGTAGGGGACACAGGGACTCAGTTGTTTAAAAAATAAAATGACATGAAATTTTATGTATAGGCAAAAACACCAATAAAGTTTAGGGTTTCAGATTTTTTTTTAACCAAAATTTGTATAAAGATGATTCTCAACTATGTTATGAAAGATATAACGGAATGAATTGATACACCATTTTACTTTATGCAATATGTGGGTAATATTCCCATGCAATGCAATGTATCTATACACTGTATCTAATGTGCACATTAATGTGTTCTTGGAGAAACATTTAATGAAAAAAGAAGTGTAATAATTGGCAACATTTTAATAATAATATCTAATATTTCATAGGAATATTGATGTATAATTTATTTCCATATTCCCTTGTTATGTCTCCCAAAATGCCTGATAAACATGATGTAAGTCCTGATGTCTCTACAGTGGACATTATGAAATCAACGCCCTGTTCTGGAACAGAAAGTCATTTTTTGATTTGAAACCCCATGACGGTTTCCTGAGATGTTGGTTTATGAAATACAATTTGAAAAGTAGTCCGATTTAAATTATAATTACAATATATGCTCATATTTCCTACATTTGATCATGTCAGACATTTTTAAAGACCAAGGCGAAGTTGTTTTCATAGTGAAACCTCCAAACATTTGGTATCTGTGAAAAGTCCTGAATCTGCTCTTTACGGGACACCCAGGACATGTGACATGTATGATGTCAGAGAAATTCACTCAAATATAATGTCCACTAAAGTGGACAAAAGTCTATTCCTGGGTCCCAGGAGGATTTATATAGTTAATTAATAATTTATAGACATTTTAAGAAAGAAACCATTTACCTGTTGAGAGTATGCTGACACATGACAGTAGTTGTACAGCTGAGCTCCAGAACATCAGTAAGGCTTTGAGTAACAGATCTGAAAAACAAAAAGGTGGGAATAAAGAACCCTAAACTCAAACAAAGAACCATTTCAGCATATAAAGGGTTCTTCAGGACAATACGGTTCTAAATAGAACTGTTATTACGTATAAAGAACCTTTAAAGAAAGTTAGTTTAGCTGAATTAACTCAGTTAGCTTTGTTTTCTTTAATTTATTTATTTTATTTGGCATCTCGAGCTCGCCTTCCCACCTTGTTTTTGCTGTTATTTGTGTTTTGTTTTTTCTCTCATTGTCTGTGAAAATATTGTAAATATTATTTTCTCTTCATCTTTTCACTCTTGGCACTGTACAATAAACACTTTTGAGTGGAGTTTTGATTTGATCCTTTTTCTTTTATTGCCCTGACCTTCATATTGAGTTACACACACCTCTTTATTAATGTCATACTCCCTTTAACCCAGAGCCAAACATAAAAAAATCGAAGGATGTAACACTAAGTCAAAAGGTTAAGAGAAGATTTCATCGCCCTTCATAAACAAGGAACATACAAAAGATAGTTCGCAAGTTCACAGTCACAGGAACAGTGGTTACACTACCTGGACGGGGCAGAAAATGGACGCTATCAACGGCTGCAACCAGATTTCTGAGGAGGCAGGTTCGGAAAACCCCTTGAGTGACTGCAAAAGACCTGCAGCAAGACTTGGCAACAGCCTCTGAGGTTTCAGCTGCACAGTAAGGCTCGTACTAAACACATGTGGTTTCCATGTTAGAACTCCAAGACGTACACCATACTGACCAAAAAGTACAGAAAAAGTTGGCTCCAATTTGCTCAAAATCATAAATAAGCCACAGAAGTGTTGGGATTCTGTTCTGTGGAGCGACGAAACACAACTGGAACTTTTCTGCCCTATGGATCAGAGTTATGTCTGGAGGAAGAAGAATGAAGCATATGCTGCAAAGAACACTCTCTGCCTAGCTGAAGCTGGGGGTCAATGGACCTTCCAACAGAACAATGATCCTAAGCATGCCTCAAATTCCACCAAGGCTTGGTTTCAGAAGAAGACCTGGAAGATACAGTGACCATCACCATCACCTGACTTGAACATCCATAGAAAATCTCTGGTGGGATTTGAAGAAGGCGGTTGCATTACGCAAACCCATGAATATTACTGAACTGGAGGCCAATGTTCATGAGGAATGAGCTACTGTAAGATTCCTCAGAAATGCTGCCAGGAGCTGGTGTCTGATCATACATCTCGTTTGCAGAAGGTCATAACAGCAAAAGGGTTTTCAACTAAGAACAAAAGATGCTTGCCATGAAGGGGTTGAATAATTTTGAGACTGAAAAAGTCATTAAAAGATACATTTTCAGTTGAATTTGGGGAAACCACTTGAAACATGTTGTGTTGAGCTATTTCAATTACTTGATTTGTTCTGAAAGTCTGTAAATTTTGCCAATAAACCTGATATGCAATGGGGGTTGAATAATTTCGATTGCAACTATCTATCTATCTATCTATCTATCTATCTATCTATCTATCTATCTATCAATCTATCTATCTATCTATCTATCTATCTATCTATCTATCTATATATCTATATATATATATATATATATATATTCAAATGGAAACTGATTTTCAAAACATTAAAAAATCTAATTTATAAAAAAAAAATCTAATTGAAACAGTGATTTTAAATTATAATAATATATCTATTTTTTTCAGTTTTTAGATTTTTGATCAAATAAATTAAGACTTAAAAAAAAAAAAAAAAAAAAAACTATTTCATTCCTGTGATGTAAAGCTGAATAATTCTAATATGCCTATTCTGCCGCTCAGGAAACATTTCTGATTATTATCAATGTTAAAAACAGTTGTGCTGCATCATGTTTTTTTGGAAACCAGAAAACCATTAAAAAGTGTGGGGTAGTAAGATTTTAAAAAAACTTCTATTCAGCAATGAGGATGCAAAATTGACATTAAAGACATTTAAAATGTTACAAAAGATTTATATTACAAATAAATACTGTTCTTTTCAACTGTTTCAACATTGATAATAATAATAAATGTTTCAAATCATCATATTAGATCATGTGACACTGAAGACACTAATGAGGCTGAAAAATAGATTCCATTTTTATTATACATCAAAATAGCCTACTTCTTTAATTTGTAATCACAACATTACTGTTTACTGTATTTTTGATCATGCAGCCTTGGTGAGCATAAGAGAAATTGTATTACTCCAAACTTTTAACCGTTACTGTAACATTTTTAAAATGAATCGCAGATTAAGGGCACATTAAAACAGCGTTTTTTTTTTTTTTTTTTATTGCGAAACAGCCGTTTGAACTGTTTAATGACTGGAGGAAAATAAAAAAACCCTAACAGCCTAAAAGCGTGAAGCGTGGGAAAGACACCTGACCTTCATTCCCTGGCCACAATAAGGTTTATTGTGTAAAAAAATTCACGCTTCTGTGGTTCAAACGGATGGAAATGCGCGTGCCAGTCGTTGAGTCGTGTGGGCTTCACACTTGCGAGACAAAATCCTGAGCCCAAGACGTGTTAAACCAGGTTCACTTCAGCCTTTTGTCCAGTCATTAGCATCTCTCAGATGTCTAGGAGTCTTTCCCAGCGTTTAAACACCAGTTTAGTAGAATAAACTAGCACAAGAGCGGTAAAGAAGAGTTTTAATCCTCAATTTCTCTTCGCGTGCTGCTCATAAGAAGTGTTCTTCTCATTATAGACTATGTTCGTGCGTATTTTTTAAAACGCACAACAATAGTCCATTTGATATATCTGTGATTTGAGACAAACTGTAGCCCATATAACTAGAGTAAAAAATGATCCAAAGTCGTGGGCCAGACTGTGCACACACACACACACACACACACACACACACACACACACACACACACACACACACTTTATACGGCAAGTCAGGCTACTATAGCAAATCTTTGTTTATGCGGATGTCTCCGTCAAGGTGCCAAGGCACGTGGCGCCCTTTCGCACTGTTTCTTCATTATCTGAGCAGACAAACGAGCAGAGGAAGCAGAGGTGTGTGAACAGAAGTCTTGTGGAAGTGTGCCAGATATTCGCCTCACACATTCACACTCGCGCCACACATTTGGTCGCGCGCATTTCAAAGGCTTTGATGATCAAAGCGGACATTAAATGTCCGGCGCGTGCAGAAAGCGATCATTAAAGTGGCTCATGACATCAACAATTAATATTATTTAGAAGAAAAAACAAATGATTCATTTAAAAATTTTAATGATGGAATGTATTTGCTTCAATCTCCAAAATATACACCTATAAATCTGAGCATAAAATGGAATGTCATCATGAATAAATAAATGTGCAAAATAGATAAATACATACATCAGTTATGTATTACAAATGATCATACACCCAGTACAGATCATGCAAAGAAAAAAAAAAAAATCTGTGTAAAAAATATATTGCCATGTTTATCATACACTATTTACACATTTTACATTTCCAATGAGATGTCAGATGATAAAATCAATACACAACATTTTATTTTTTGGAAATAAACATGTCTCTCTGCAGCCTATTTTAGAAGAGATGAACCATGTCTGATTATTACACAAGCCCGCTGTTTTTGAGTCCATGTCTCAGCCTCGACCTCTCTCAAGGCCAGGGTCTCCAGACCATCTGACTGACCGCTGCTTGTTGCTGAGAGTCGGGCCGGCCCGTCGCATGCTGTGTGTTTGAGTCTGTGCTTCTGGATGGAAACCTGTTAGAGTCTGGCACAATGTTCCTGCAAGCGGATGGGAGTCTTTGTTTGCAAACAGAGCTCTGCTGCTGTGCATGTGAATCTGGAGCCTGTGTTCTGGAGGACTTCTGGACTCTGAGGCAGGGTCGAGACAGACGGTGACACATCGTCTCTGAGACAGAAGCTTCCAGTCCGCGGGAATCACCTTCATCCGACAGGAAACGGGCCGCTTTCTGAAGACATGAAGAAAAGCCGTCCACGAACTGATGTTTCTCTCCTCCTTCCACATCCTTGGCTTTCTTGGCCTGAGCGACAGAGTTTTGCAGAAACAGGACGGTGTATTCCAGGATCTCTGCTTTCTCTAGTCTTCTTTGAGAAGGACTCTGAAAATGAAAGAGGAGAATTTAGACCAAGCAAAACACAGACATGACAGAGAACTCTTATCATAGGCAGATAAAGGTTCTACATTGACATTGATGGTTCCATAAAGAACCTTTAACATTCATGGAATCTTTCCATTGCACAAAAGGTTCTTTATAGTGGAAAATTTATTTTAAGTTATTTTAAGAACTGTTTACTGAAAATGGTTCTTCTATATGGCACTGCTTTTTGGAAGCTTTATTATTAAGAGTGTCTAAGCTTATTATGTTGCGAGATGAAAAAGCATGCTGTTCTTACATTGTGCTCAGGGCCTTGCAGAAGAAGAGTTCTCAGGTTCTCCAGACTCCGATTCATTCTTTCTCTTCTCCGTCTTTCTACCTGAGGCTTCAACAGCTGCAGAAAACATTAAGACTAGTGTCAGTGGACAGGTCGGGGTTTACAAGCTTATGCCAGGCTGCAATGTTAGAGTTTTGAGATTCATGCATAGAAATAAATATTTACCTTTCTGTCCATTTTAATAGTCTCAGTCTCTCCAAGGATTTTCATTACACGAGTCATCCAAACAATGGTTTATATCAGTGATGATCCAGTAAAGATCCGAGGTCTCTTCAGTGAGGTATGCTGGGTAAAGATCTCTCCTCGAGCGCGCAGACAGTGAGTTGCAGGTCTGAAACTGAGCTCAGGTATTTATAGGCTTCCAGGCACGCGTGGCCACAAACCACGCCCACTATCGGTCACAGACTGAACGTGAACGCGCAATGCTCTCGTGCAGTTTGTTCCCAGCCAAAAACAAAACACTTAAAGTATATAGGCTATAATATTAAAAGTTATTGTAATGTTGAAGATCATACCTATAAGCTGTAGTCGTTTAATATTAATCACGGACATGGCTGAAGTCGAAAGCATTCGAGTAGGCTAATATCGCGTTCTGGGTACAGTCTTACCGATTTATTACAAATAGTTACTTATTTTTTTACCTATTACTGTAGTTAGCTAACATATAATCTCCACTGAATTGGTTGAAGACATTCAGGCCGATTTCAGATGAAAAGCATTGATGGCACACGCTCACTGACACCTAGACTTCCGTGGGCACGTGCGCGCATGAGGAAACACCCTCAGTAAATATGCATATCAATAGCCCTGCACGCGCCGCTGGTGACACAGACGCCATTATAATAATAAAAAGCTCTCTTTTAATGTCAAGAGTCTTAGTTCCACTGTTGGAAACATGCCGCTGTGCTTCGGCTTGGTTTCGAATTTTGCATATTTTGAACGTTTTCGCATAATTGTACCACATAATTAATGCAGCAAAAACAAAAAATACAACTGCAATCTTTAAGCCTGCATGCGTTGCAGTGATGTTATGAAGCGACCCCAAAGTTGCATAAAACAGCAGAAACAACTACATTATAAACAATTCTTAAATATGAAATGCATTATCAGAATGTTCATATAATTATTTGAATAGCATAAAGCTGCCGAGGCTGAGTCCAGTCCAGTTATGTTAGTTCCTTATTGACGCACGGCAGGATTGCGTTTATTGGTAATGTAAGGCTTCAAACGTGCCTTGTTTAAACTGAATTTAAAGTCCATTTTATTAAAAATAAATAAATTACATTTTACATTTAGCTTTAGGCTATAAAGAAACAGGGGACTGCTGTGCGTAATAATAAATGAGCGCGTGCCAATCCACGCTTTGTGGATTTGTTTTGCTAAAAAAACGCACAAAGTCGCAGTAGCCTAAACATCTGGGTACAATAAAATGTGTAAAATCTTCAGGGGGGGAGCAAGGTGACGTGTGTTCACACTTCTTTATAATTCTGTAAGGCGCGTGCCGCGTGCCAACTTCACGCCTGTGAACAATGCGCGCGCGTGGACTGCAGCATCCACGTGTGCATATGAAAGCGTGCGTGAGCATTATTCATTGCACTGAAATCACTATGTTAATAGACTCTTGTTCATTAATGTTCTGAAGATAGCGTACATCCTTTCTTAGCGCAAAAAGTAATCAAAGCTTTAACGATCGAGCTATAATGTTAGATCTGTAATACGAAGACAGCACGTGTCTAGTTCCAGTTCCAGTTTGTTCACTGGGCACGCTTCGCTAAAATATGCCTAAAGGTAAAGAAAGATGGAGAGGAATTTGACAAATGTGATCATATCTACACTATTTTGAGTGCTTTAACTCCGCGCCTTCTATCGAGAAAGTTCCTGACCTGATGCACCGCTCATATTGCGAATGTCAAAACACGCATGGAAGTGATACAAATGGAGACTATATGTGAACGCAGGCTGTGGTATAATGTTTATCGAAGAGTAGCGTGGGAACGTCTCTGTTCAGTGATAGCTAAAATCCCGACAGGTAATAAAACAGGACTGAGGTGTTATCGGGTGAGGTGTGTAAGTTGTTCGTGTTACTGCGAGAGCGTGGCTAAAACGCGTTCCCATCAGAACACTCTTCAAATTAATTGCCTGTTGGCGAATTTTAAATATTTACACAATTTCGTGCCCTTTGTGCAAGTTATTCTCAATTTAGGCGATACCGTGCATATTGTGAGAACTCTCTGTACAAGTTCTTGGGGTTCAAGAGTGGCCACGCAAGCAAACCGACCCGAAATGACTCTAACGAAATCTGTATCTGTAGTGAAACGTCATTATTTTTTTCTTTTTATGAATAGGCTTTTCTGCCTAATAATTAATAATTTCTCACAAATAATCAAATATTTCTGTTGTATACCGTTCTATTATTTTTTGCTAAATATATATTTAAATAATATAGGTATAGACCAATATGCTAATATCCCCAGAGAGGCCGTCTGGTCTCACCTGCGCCTTTCTCAGTCTCATGCGCGCAAACACACCAACCCTCACGCGCTTTAATGGCCCTGCGCGTGCCAGTTGCTTTAATCTCGGCCTTTTGAGTGCAAATGTCTAATGGGTGTCGCTAAGTAAAATAAGAACAAAGACAGGCAGAACAATATTTAGAAACTCTAGACAGTAAGCCTATAGACAGTCTAAATAATATCGTCCCAATAACTTCTGTAGGCTATACACAAGTTCACATTAACTTCATGGTCTGATGGAAGGCAATCTATAAACGGCTAATCACAAACATTGGCAAGGTGAAGAAAGTGAAGAGTGTATGTGAACGCAGACTGCTCTGTGTTCTCGTGTTTATTGGAGAGAAGCGTGGGAACCATCTCTGCGCTCGGCTAATAATGTACACATTCTGACAGGTAATAAAAAAGAGCTGAGGTGTGTGAGCAGTGCGTGTTACTCGGAGAGAGTGCTTAATAGCTGGTTCCCATCATAACACTCTTCCTATTCTCTGTAGGGTAATGTCGAGATTTAAATGGGCCTATTTACACAAGCGCGCAAAATACAACTTTGTAAAATATTGTTGTGTATCCATGACAGAAAAGCTTGATGTTGACTTTTACAACATAAATTATAGCGTTAACCTATGTTGTTGTTCCAATTTTTTTTTTTTACAAAAGTTAAATGTTCAAATTTATAATTTTATGAAACTCATTAAACCAAACCAGATTAAATCAAACCAACAAGTTTGACAACACACCCGAGCATGGGTTCGCCCGTGCACGAGCGTGGCAAGTTTGCACTGCACAAAAGTTATGGAAGCCCATTTCCGCCATTAAAGAAAAAAAACAAACATGTTCTGGTAAGTCATAATTATGAGAAGAAAATTAGAACGACATAAAGTCATACTTGTGAGATTAAAATTCGAAAATAAAGCTCCATAAAAAGACATCCTTTCGACTTTTCATCACATAATTATGACTTTCCAAAGCATTATGTTTTGCTTATTAAACGGGCTTCCATACTAAACAGACCGGTGGAGCAATATATAAATCTATAAATATGTATAATTGTATACCAGCAGGGGGCGAAGGCAACGGGTCGTTTGTCCAAAACAGGTTCATCGACACACGTTTGGTGTTAACAAAATGTGTCAATGGACCCATAAGAATAGAAGCACGCAGAGAAGGACATGTGCCCTGTTTTAATACAGTTTCCCACGGGAACGGCTGCATAGCACTCAGTAAAACCGGGCCTGAAAATATAACATAGAAGAGGGGAAAGTAAATGACTAAAATAGGCTATTCATCATTAATCCATTTTTTTAATATTTTTAAAAGTATCTTTACACATAGCCTACACACATGTAACCACACACTATAAAGAAAGCTTTATTGCCTTTCCATCAAGACTATTCAGATAAAGCGTATGAACCACACTGGTGGGGATTTCAAATATTACTTTGACACCCAGACACAGCTTTTTTTGAGTATGTTTCACGAGTTCACATCTACATATGATTTATTATGGTAAGGGTTATGCGTATTTGGCGTGCTGTCCGGAGGGAGGGCTACGAGCTCGGAATTCGGCCCGAACCCAGAGTACTCCCCCCGGTAGGGGTAGATGGAACTAGAATAGGGTAGATGGAACTAGAAGAGAGGAGCTGGGGTGGAGGTGGGATGCTGCTGAACTGTCGAGGAACAGAGGTAAGTTCAGCTGTTATTTATACTGTCCTGGGTTGATTACTGATTGCACTCCACTTGCTCTTGTCAGGTTAATCATCTGCACCTGTTCCTCCCGAACCTTGTTTAATTAAACATCATGTGTTGGAGTTATGGTTCTTTATTGCTTTTTTGTTGTTGTTAAATCTGTAATTGTCAAAAAAATGACTGGTTTTCTGAGCTCAACCACTCAACTTCACACTCTCAGCAAGTTCTTAATATGCTAAATATAAACCTTTAAACTGGTAATTGGTCCCTTATAATACCCATTTTATTTTCATTTTTTTAACAGAAGGTATAAGTGAGACCAGTTGAGGATATTTCTCTCCTCTTCTCCACTAAGCAAGAAGAGATATTCAGTTTGGTCCATAGTTTACAAATATTACTTTGGTTTAAGCATACACATGCCCAGTCACAAACAATGTCCCATGACTTCATATCACATTGTCCTTTTAACATTGTGAAGGGCTCATATACTGTCCTATAACATAAGTTCTTTTACACCTGCAGAGAGAAACCGCCAATCAATTACATAAAAATACACCCATTATAATAGACTATATGAAGATATCATATAACCCCATCGCCAGAAAAGTTGGGATATTTTGTAAAATGCAATAAAATCAAGAATCTGTCATTTGTTAATTATCTTGAACCTTTATTCAACTGACATATGCATAAAGAAAATATTTCCAATATTTTCACTGACCAATTTCATTGTATTTTGTAAATATAAACACATTTTGATTTTGATGGGTGGAACACACTGCAAAAGAGTTGGAACAGAGGCAAATAAAAGTGAAAAGATTATAGAATATCCAAGTTAACATGTTTTTTAACAGTTCAGTGAGCAGGTGAACTGGTAATAGGTGAGAGTGTCGTGATTGAGTGTAAAAGGAGATTCTCAGTCTTCGCAAGGAAAGGTCATCACGGCTCACTACTTTGTGCCAAATATCATTAGAGAATTGTCAAACAATTCAAAAATCGCATTTCTCAATGCAAGATTGCAAAGTATTAGGTCTTTCACCATCTATCATACATTATAATGTGAAAAGATTCAGGGAATCCAGAGAAATCTCAGTCCTGCAGGAAACCTCTGTTGAATGTGCGTGACCTTTGACCCCTCAGACAGCACTGCATGATAAACCATCATGTTACTGTATTATCTACAGACACATGTGCTCAGGAGAACTCTGGAAAACACTGAACACAGTCTGCCTCTCGAATCTCTGTAACTCAAGGAGAAACTATACATCAGTTCAATGCAGAGATGCTGGAGAGTTCTCTGAGCCCGAGCTCATCTCAGATGATCCAGAACACTGTGGAAATGTGTGCTGTGGTCTGATGAGTCCATGTTTCAGACAGTTTTGGGGAAAAATGGACATCGAGGTCTCAATCCCAAAGACGAAAGGGATCATCCAGACTTCATCAGCGACAGGGAAGCAAACATCTGTCATGAGTGGAGGAGCATCAGTGGAAACGGCACGAGTGACTCGCATGTGTGTGAAGGTAACACTGATGTGGAGGAGTATATCGGGATTGTACAGAGACATATACTGACATCAAGATGACATCTTTCCTGGGAAGCAAGACAAAGCCAGGCCTCATTCTGCACTGGTTTCGTACACCGTACAGTGGACGTGCCCGACTGCAGTCCAGATCTGTGTCTTACTGAAAACGAAAAGGAGAATCAAACAGTGTAATTAAAAGGAAAGGTGCGACACAGTGAAACATGCCTCTGTCCCAACTCTTTTACAGTGTGTTGTAGCCATCAAATCAAAATGTGCTTATATTTACAAAATGCATAAGTTCGTCAGTACAAAACATTGGAAATCTTTTCTTTGTACTTTTGTCAGTTAAACAAAACTTTAACAGATTCTTGATTTAATTGCATTTTACAATATGTTTTAACTTTTCTTGAAATGGGGTCGTATTTAATCAAGCTAATAGCCATGCTATTAGCTTGGTCGTGTCAAGCTAATAGCCATGCTTTTGGGTATTTACTTTCTTCTATAACAGTCAAAGATTTTTATTAACCATTTAATTTTTTTTATTGACTATTTGAAATAAGTTTTAAGCAGGCTCACACTGTGCAGGATCAATAAAAAATTTAAATTTCCCCCGGTTTCACAGACAAGATTTAAGCAGTCTCAGACTAAAATACATGTTTGAGCTTTTTTAACTGAAAGCATCTGTAGTGAAACATCATATTATTATTTTTTATTATTTTTTAATATGCTTTTCTGCCTTGCAGCGTGAAAATCAACAATTTTGCACTGTTTTTTTTACCATTCTATTTTTTTTTTTGCAATAGACATGTTCGACATCTATTAAAATAATGTAGGCAGGCCTATACGTATAGACCAATAGTATGCTAATATCCCCGGAGTGGCCGTCTGGTCTCACCTGCACCTTTCTCATTATCATGCGCGCAAACACATCAACCCTCAGAAAGCAACATATCATTTCCTTTTACCTTTGACTTATTTGTAAGTGTAATAAGATATAGCACCAAACCAATCAAGCCCTCTTGCAAGTCCACTTGGAAGTTTCCCGAAGCCCCCTAGTGGGCCGTGTTAACACATAGGCTATAAGATGTTACTGGTGCTTAGACCTCAAGCCAGATGATCCACGAATGCATGAAATATCTCTTCTACTAAAAGGTCCCTCTGATACTGTGTGTGTGCATCTGCTCAGTGTCCAGCCGAAGCCTAATGAGCACAACCGTGGGTCAAGTTCATTGTGCGAACCAAATGGCAGCTATGGGGCAAAGTGAACCAAATGCTGTGGGGTAAATTGAGCCAGCGTTTTAACGCCCACCATTAGGCACTGAAGTTAAATTAAATCTCTGAAGTATAAGCTGGTATAATTTCTATGCAATATTATGCAACTGGTTTACTTCAACATATGTTGTTGTTGTTTTAGTTTATTTGATAGGGACAGTGTACAAGTACACCAAATCCTTCTCTGATGAGAACCAGAAGATGCTTTTCACTATTATCATATACATCTTTCCACCTGTAGTCCCTAATGGCCTAACATGTTCGACATTGCCAAAAAGCTATGCCAAGAATCTTTTGACTAAAATGTTTATTAGTTTCAGTGACATTTATTTATTCATTCTAACTCAGTTTTTATTTAATTTGAACAAACTCTCTGTCTGTTTTTGGAAAGGTTGCAACTGGTCAACATATTGTTTCAGAAATGCATATTTTAAAGATATTTAAATTTAAACTTCATTTAGTTGATTTTATATTTGTTATAGCTTTAAGAAAAAAAATGCATATTTGTAAAAGGAAATTTGATTATTAAATTAGTTTTCAAAATAGGTAAATTATCGTTAAAATTTCAAATAGATGGTGCAGCTTACCCACTGACTCAACTTACCCCTAACCTGGGCCAAATTGACCCACAGGAACACTTTTTTAGATGCATTTGTCATAGATGCATTCTGATCATTTAAAATATAGGAAACATCCTGAATTTAGGCTACTTTACATACTTTAATTGTATCTGCCACAATTCCCCTTAGCCTATCTTGAGGACACGTGGCTCATCTTACCCCACTCTCCCCCTACATATCTTTTATCACTGATTAATCCCTGAGATTGAGCAATTGCAATAAACAATTGCCATAATCATTTATTTAATAAAATCCAGAAATGTTTCATTTTCATGTTTAGGCCATTTTGGTGAAACCAATTTCTCAACTCGTGGATGCTAAGTTCCAAGTTCAACACATGCAAATCTGGTGGTAAGATGTATCCCACATTTTCGATTTTTTATTTTCCAGACCTTTCAGTCGTGTTTACTGTGTGTTCGTCGGGCGCGTGCTCACACATGCTGGAAAGCGTGTGTGAATCACACCTCAGTGCAACAGGCGCTCAAGTGCCGACCGCTTCCACGTGCCCATCTGCTCTCTCCAGCAGTGCTAACTTTTACATTTGACTAATTGCTCGACGGTCGGTCATCAGACAGCAGGGATGCATATCAGTAACCAACAGCTGAATCCCGATGCTTTTGCACTGAACAAGATGATTCTACTAAATTACTCAAACACTTTGCATCTTCCATACAAAGCAACTTATTTGCGTAAAAAGCGATTTCCGTAAAAAGAACAATCGAGGCGAGCTGAGAAAGTTTCATATAGGATTTCCTCATCTTGGACCCTGGCATTCATAATGTAAAGGAAAGCCAACACATTATCACAATAACTTTTGGAAATCCAGTAGCTTAGACATTTTCTTTGGTCAATGTTGAGTTTTGTCACTCTTAAATTATCGATTGGTTTTTTAGTTTATGATTAGATTGCAATGAAAAGCGCGCGACCGTTTGTCCATAGACCTCAGGCCATATTCACTGTTAAAGAGACGTGTTAAAAGAATCATAATGCTAATGGAATTATGAGCGAGGTGTGTATGAAGCCACCACTTTACTTGACCAAACAGTAAACTTTCCCACGGGATTTTCCATAAGGTTAGACTTAGACATGGGGTCAAAAAGTGAAGCAACACATGGCCAGAAATAAATTGAGTGACCTATATTGTCAGTTTAGGAAGAGCAAATATATCCCTTTGACGTTAGCCTCTTCATTGGTGCGCATGTGAATGAAACCAAGTGGCGTTTGGCAACGTCTAATCTCCTATTTGCCAGCATTTATTGTGTAGACTTTCGAATTATGAATTATAGTTTCTTTGTTTTAAATGACACGCATCAGATTGTCATTTAAAACAAAGAAACAATAGCCTAATTCATAATTCGAAAGTAAAACAAAATAAAAATAAAAAAAAGGCAGAAACTCAAATAGGCCTATTGGCATGAGCTAAAGATGGCATTTAAAAGTTGTGCTTGAACATATTTCTACTTTAATATTTTATGCATATCAAATCGCACATTACAAGTTCAGCTCAACTATGTTTCCTATATTTGCTCGTTTCTGCAGATCGTGAGACATGGGCGCCGAAAGTTGACCCGCCTCAGGTGCGAAGGCCATTAATGCACGAAGATGTTGAGCATAATGAAATTCTAAACGCCTCTGAAAGGTTGAGTATTCTAGTCTGGCGCTGTTAGTGTGAGTGTGTTCGTTTTTACACATGTGTAGTGCCATAATATTCTGTTCCCACGAGAAAAACTGAAGTCTCCCATCGCACTTGCACGGCTTTGGTTTTACGAAAATCAGCTTGAAAACAAAAAATTTTAGTGAGAAATTAATCAACGACCAACATTATTAATACTGAACAAAATATAATTTGAAGCTAGAAAATAGTCGACCGTTTATTGTGAATTATATTAATAGCATACGCGAGTTTTCATAATAAAAGACAATTTTGCTTTTGAACATTATAGGCTAAACATTAAATTGTTACGGGGGGGGGGGGGGGGGGGGGGGGAAATAGCCTAAGTAAGTTTGGTTTTGGTCGGTCAGAGGTCGTGAACTTTAACGGGAGGAGCGTGTTGGTAAATTGAGTGTCAAGAAGATTGTGTTCAAAATGCACTGCAATTTGGCTCATGTATTGACTTATTGGCGCAATAAAATGAACAAACTAGCCCATAAAAGCATAAGCGTTCTATTATGATTGGTTATTCTAAGCAAACTTCTAATGGTATTTAAGATATGTGCAGTTTTCATTACCATGCGTTTATATTCACATTATATTATTATATTCAGATAGGCACAGGCTATACGCAAAACTAGCTTTGCAAGTGATGTGAAACTTTACCGTTTTCCTCGCTTAATATCTGCTGTTATAATTGTTCTCTGATTTAACCTAATCGATTTATAGTTTCTTATCTTGGAATATATTAAAAGTGTAATTGATAATCAGCAGAAAGCCATAAGGGGGGCACGACCATACGGTCACGCGTCATTGACACCTCGTCACCACCAATGACAAGCCAGCATCCCCAATAAAGGCCAAGGTTCGCGAGGACTTTTTTCACAGTAGAAGAATTTTCTCAAGCAACACAGAAAAACGGGAATATACGATTGCTGGTTTATTTCATAATCTTCGACAGAGCATGGTTACTCCAAAAATGGCAAGTCGACGACCAACCAAAAGAGTGAGTATTTCTTTCTTATGTCATAATATAGTGAGGAGTTTTTTCTTTTTTTAAATTAAAGTAAAAAAAAAATAAAATATATATATATATAGTTTTACGTTTTCAATATATGGCTAAATTAAATATCTATTTTGTGCTCCGTCTAGATCTTGAAACCGGTTATCGAGAAGAAACGGAGAGACCGGATTAACCAGCGTTTAGATGAACTGCGAACGCTTCTCCTGGATAACACTCTAGACACGGTAAGAAAGGAAATCCAGTTTTTAATATTAACATGAGCACTCGAATGTTTCAACAACATAATGCGTTTGCATTCACTTTTACAGCGACTTCAAAACCCCAAACTGGAGAAGGCTGAAATTCTGGAGTTAACCGTTGAATACATTAGGACAAAAGCTGCGAGGATTAGTCAAGGTAAGATTTCTGTCTTTACTTTATTAATTGAAGATTAAACGTATACCCATATTTTATATCTTAAAATGATGTTGTTGGCCTTATTTTTGTGTAGGCTATACAACGCTAGATTAAAGGGATAGTTCGCCCAAGTTGTTCCAAACCTGTATGGGTTTGTCTTGTGTTGAACACAAAAGAAGATATTTTGAAGAATGTTGGTAATCAGACAGTTGACTGCACCCATTGACTCAACAAAAAATGCTATGGAAGTCAATGGTTAGTCAACTGCTATACCAACATTATTCAGAATATCTTCTGTGTTCAGCAGAAGAAAGAAATTCACACAAGTTTGGAACAAATTTAGGGAGAGTAAATGATGGCAGAATTTTCATTTTTGGGTGAACTATCCCTTTAAGTGCTGATTTGATATTTGAGTTTCCTCTGAGTGTGATGTTTCTAATGGATTGTATGTCTCTGTCTTCTCCCCCCCCTCCCTATTTATCTTCTCTTTCTCAATCATCTAACCCCAAAATAACTTACCTCACACTCTGACTTTCCATTCTGGCAATCAATAAACCAAAACCATTTTCTTCTTCCTCCTAAATGTTCCTTTAACTTTGCTTTAAATTCTCGATTTCTCAAACGTTCCTTTGAATGAACCTTCAATAAATCAAAACCTAATGTTATTCTGTCTCACCTAAACACTCTATTAACCCCTTCCTCTTCTTGCTTTTGCACTTTTTTCCCCCCTTTCTTTTCCTCTTTTGTACACCTGTAACTCCACGTCCCACCTCAGGCGACTCTAGCAAAGACCCAGACCCACACGATGCTAGCGCTCTGCTCTCGTCGAGACCCCTTGTGCGTTTCGCCTCAGTCCCCGAGCCCATCAATGCCCAGACACCGATGCCTTCCAATCCAATCTACAAAGCCGGCTTTAAGGAGTGCGTCTCCCGCCTGGCCAGCTTCATCGACTGCGTGGATCCTTCTCAGCGGGACGGCTTCGTTCAAGGCCTGTGTCACCACCTCGACTCCTACAGCAACGCTCTCCCCCAAAGCAGAGTTTCCAGCAGCCAAGCGTCCCATCATCATCATCCGTGGATCACCAATGCAGAGCTGACGTGCAGATCGGACGTCCCAATGAGAGCCAACACTGAGCCCTTTTCCTACACCAATAGTTTGTATCCCACATCTTTTATGCTCCACCACGCTCATCCCACAGGACAGCCCTTAACACATCCCTACCTTTCCCCTCCGTACTCCATCTCTCCTCCACCTTCTCCTTGTTACTCGAGCAGCTCTCCTCCTTTCTCCAGCTCTCCCACATACGTCTCGATACCCTGTCATTTCTCTTTCCCTCCCACCATCTCACCACTCTCCAGCGACTCTTCTTCATCATCATCCTCTTGGAGTCTCCCAACCCCTGTAGTCCCAGGTCCTCATCTTCAGGTCTCTGTGGGATCCCCAACTCCAGCGCGTCCCACTGGCTCCGTTCCCTCCAGCCAACCCCGGACTCTGAGGCGAGCTCTGTTCCACAACCAGACACACGCTCTGTGGAGACCCTGGTGAGCAGAACTCAAACACTTAGAGACTTAAAGCTCAGCCGTTCAACACGAGCGACATCTTCCCATCAGAGTTCCCCGGGCTTCACATGGAAAAGACTTCTTGGTCTCACATGTAAAGGTGAAGGTGAGAGAAACATTAGGAGCTCTGTGAGGATCTCTGTGTGACGACTGTTCATGGATGTGCTTCCCCATTCCCACTGTCACATTCCTTTGTTCTGCATACTATTTTCCTACCTAAAATTCTTTATTTTGTACAAATTGTGTAAATATATTTATTTTGTCCCTATTGTACATTGTATAAATTAATCGTGCTTTTTTCACTTATTAAATCTATATAATTTTGTTAATTTGTATGACTCCTCTTTATACACACACTCTATCTATTTACAAAAACGTCATCTTTTTTTTCTTGGGTCATAAATGTCAGCAATACATTTATGAACAAAGACAAATTGCAATGCTGGTCAAAAACACTGTTCCCATTTATGAGGTGACCAGATTATGGGAGTCATTTTCAATGATCAAAAAATGCAAGTGAAATCTCATTTATTATCTATGAATTAAAAACAGGGATTTTTAATTTGTATGTTATGGGTTCCATATAGGCTACAGTTATTATAATATTTATGATTATGTTTTCTGGTCAGACTGACCCTAACTGGTTTCATCAAAAATCACTATGAAAACAGATTGAAACAGTATTCTATTATAACTTAGCAAAAACACATTGCAAAAATAAATATGAGAACATAATACTGCATTTAACATATATATATTTAAAACATTTTCTAATTGTATTTAATATTTTCACAAACTGTGAATATACTCTATGGCCCATAGTAATTACACTTTTTAAAAAAATGTTTATGTTATTTTATGTTTGTGCTTATTGTAAATGGACCTCCACCATCTCTAATCGGCTTCTTTTGCCCTTTAGACTCATTTTGAGCACCAAGCATGTGCTTTCTGCAAATGTAACTGTGAAATGTAAATGAAGCAAGGATCCAAGCTTTGAGGCATGAATTCCTTTTTTCATAGGAAAAAACGTTTAAATTAGTCATTTTGGTGATCAAAGATGAGTTTTAAGGGATACAATTATTTACTACAATTGAACCCGTACTTAATTTGGCCTAAATGGGGTGGACATTAACAGTAAAAAGTTCAAAGTTCTTCATAATATTTATGTTAGTAATTAGCTATACTTTATCAAAATGTATGGATATTGATTAAAATAGCTCATTTTGTCATTTAGCCCCTTTTTTTTTTAATGTTTGCCTACCATTCCAAAAAATAATTCTAAACCTTGTCTGAGGGTGTTTATGGCAGAATTTCATTTGTATATTGAGTCTCTCCAATGTAGGCTATTGATATAAAAGACGTAGAGATACAATTACATTTGCTAAAGAGTTGAATGTCTATGGTCACCATGGTTAAAGTAGAGGAGCTCAACCAAGTAATCATTGTAGCTCGCACAGCTCCCTCTGGTGGTGACAAATGATCACTACTACACGACTGTTAGTGTTCTGACACAGCAGTCTGATGTAAGTCGGGCTCTTTGCTCTGTATTTTGCATTTTGGTTTGAACGTGCTGTAAAATGCGGACATTCCCTGGGACAGAACTCCAAACACCGAGACTTTGACCTCTGGTCTAACATCTAACCCCGAAAACAAAAAATGCTGCAACAATTGTAACATTACACAATACTAGATTCGTTTTACGCCTCACGTGATATATTACTTAAAGGGATACTCCACTTTAAAATGAAAATTCTGTCATCATATACTCACCCTCATGTTGTTTCAAACCTGTATGAATTTCTTTCTTCTGCAGACCAGAAAGGAAGATATTTAGAAGAATGTCAGTTACCAGACAGTTTCTGGTCTCATTGACTTCCATAGTATATTTTTTTTCCTACTATGGAAGTCAATGGGACCAGAAACTGTCTGGTTACTGACATTATTCTAAATATCTTCCTTCCTGTTCAGCAGAAGAAAGAAATTCATACAGGTTTGAAACAACATGAGGGTGAGTTTATGATGACAGAATTTTCATTTTAAAGTGGAGTATCCCTTTAAGCATGTTCGTAGCCAGATAAATGGCAAATTCCAAACGGAAGTGAGCATCCCTATTCCCTACTCCCTTGTAAGGGCAGAGCCCTGTAGTGTGGACTTTGGAGTGAGCATGGCACTGTAGTTTAAAGGTGCATTGTGTCATATTTAGGAGGATCTGTTGACAGAAATGCCATATCATAAACATAACTATGTTTTCAGTGGTGTATAAAGATCTTACTTAATGAACCGTTACGTTTTTATTACCTTAGAAGGAGCCATTTCTGTCTACACACACGGCGGGTCGCCTTACATTGACATGTGCCGACATGT
Organism: Leuciscus idus; assembly: GCA_021554675.1. Taxonomy (NCBI): domain Eukaryota; kingdom Metazoa; phylum Chordata; class Actinopteri; order Cypriniformes; family Leuciscidae; genus Leuciscus; species Leuciscus idus. The sequence goes on from CM038624.1 coordinate 4,551,015, forward strand.
TTCTACGGTGGCCCTAAACGGACAAACGCGTTTCGTCACTATGTTTTCCTTTGTGCAAAGAAGCTAGCTAAAGTCAGCGAATAAAACACTGACACAATGATGAATAAGTAACAATAATATTCGCAATAACATATCTTTTTACTGAATAATTAAGTTAATTAACACAATTTTCTTAATTAATCTTTATGAAACCTCATTGCTTAAAGGTGCAGTGTGTAATTTTTAGTGGCATCTAGTGGTGAGGTTGCGAATTGCAACCAACAGAAGTTACGGTGGCCGACAGGAAAAAGATATCGTCGTCTGAGACAGCAGAGAGTAACCAGTTCAGCAATGAAATTTCTTTACAAAGATATATTAAGAAATTAGGTTTACTTAATTATTCAGTAAAACGATGTGTTATTGCGAATATTATTGTTACTTGTTCTTCATTGTGTCAGTGTTTTATTCGCTGATTTTAGCTAGATTCTTTGCACGAAGAACAACATAGTGACGAAATGTGTTTGTCCGTTCAGGGCCACCGTAGAAACATGTCAATGTAAGGGGACCCGCGGTGTGTGTAGATAGAAATGGCTCATTCTAAGGTAATAAAAACATAACAGTTCATTAAGTAAGATCTTTATGGTTTATTTTTCAGATTATTGATCTGGTATTTTTTTATATAATAGTACTAAACCCATTTAAATCCATTAGCTTTGTGCTTTATAGAGAATACAACTCTGAGTAATTTACAGTAGGTTTGATGCCTTTAGGCCAAACGGTGTTGTAGTTTATGGATTTAAATGGGTTTAGTACTGTATATATACAAAGACCAGATTAATAATCTGAAAAATAAACCTTATAAAAATATCAGATCAATAATCAGATAAACAAGCCTTGTGTATTACAGAGAATAATATTCTGAGTAATTTACAGGTGGTTTGATACCTTTAGGCCAAAAAGTGTTGTAGTTTAATGGATTTAAATGAGTTCAGCACTGTATATAAAAAATACCAAATTAATAATCTGAGACTTGCACTTTGCAAAAAAAAGTTTGCGTTTTCAGCCACACAAAACTTTGTTGTTTAAACGAACGGCCAAAACACATACAAAGTTTTACGTTTTTAGTTGAAAATGTTGTGGTGTGCGAGCTGCCTCTGAGGGGCTGTTTGCACAACACCGTTTTCAACTAAAAAATTAAAAATTTGTATGTGTCATTTACACGACAACAGCATTTTGGGTGTGTGAAAACTCAAACTTTTGAAATGGGATTTCAAAATGCACATTTTTGTTCTCCGTGTAAACAACAAAAACGTGAATCTCTGAAAACGATGACGTCATGCACAAATGCCCATTACGTGTTCAGTCTATAGTGTTTCATCGCCATCTAACGGCCGGGCAGCAGAATACAGCGTTTGTAGTCCTTTTCACGGTGATTGTTTTGACAATGGTGTCACAGGGAAAACTCAAAAGGAAAAACTTCACAGTTTTAAGCATATTGTTGTCGTGTAAACAAGTCTGCGGCCTGTCATCGCTCATCAATGTCAAAATATTTGAGATGACCAACCAATCACATCAAAGTATCTGCTGAGCGCCAATTCTTGCGCGACCCTTCAGTTTTTAGCGGTCATAAAGTGCAAGATGTAAGCAGCTAAACAGTCCATATTTGATAGCTGTTGAAATGTGAAACGACCAACAAAAAATAATCAGTCAAACTAATAAACTTTTGTCTAAATTCGCCATTTTGAATTGAAATATAGGCCTATAATTTACGTAGAATTCATGTAGCCTAATGTAATAATTATAGTCGGGCTAACTGTCACTGTCAGGGGACAAGAAACATTAACAAAACAGTTTTCATCCAATGATCTGAATGTGCATATTGTGTACTTAATAAACTTAGATACCTAGCTTTCTTGGTAGTCTTAAATTAACTTATATCTGAGAAAATGATTCATAAAACATATATCAGTTGACCTTAATATTTACTAAAAATAAAAATGACTAATCAATCAAAGCACAGCTTTAGGAGAGGAAGAGACGGGGGAAGATAAGGAGACTGAGAGAAAAAGAAAGAGCGATGGAGACAATGGAGAGAGCAGGGATTGACAAATAATCTACTGCCCACTGACATGTTTTAAAGCTTTGTTAACCAATTGTTTGGCCTTCAAACGTCTTTAAATGCACATAGGCCTATGTATATGAGAGAAATACAAATTTTCTCTGGGAGCCCCTGATCCCCCTTCAAATTTGGGACCTCTGTGATTATAAGACCCTGCCTATGGCCCTGACTTTATGGCATTTCTGGAAATCTTAAAGACATACTTGACTGTCATATGTATGTCCAAGTTCATTCATACTCCCCTCTCACAGCTTTTACTTGAACAGGGTAAACTGCCTGTGAACTATGACGCGAGTTGTTAAAACAGCTATAGGAGTGTATTTTTAATCTATATGTATTGCACTTATATCTGTGGCTTTGAATAATACGCAAATGTGCACGAGTAGGGGTCTGCTGGGACTACAAACCCTGAGGACTGCAAATCCCAGTGGCTCGATCAGTACGCCATGCACAGCAACCACACGCGGGGGCGGGAACCAAATGCTTGTATCTTAACATGCAAGCAACCACGGAAGTAAATACTATATAAATAATCAGTCATCAGTTGCAGAATGTGTATTTTAGGATACTGTCTGTCAAAATGTCGTTTCCTTGCATGCTGGATAGAAAAGCTACGGGGCGTCTTGTTGCTTGCCTGTGAGGAAGTGTGCAGAGTGTAAACGTGTAAACAACAGCCAAAAACACTTATGAACAAAACCACCGTCTTATTGTAATGGAATAAAGTGAAACATGCGTCATATATGGGAAGTTTAACGAGGTCGCGGCACAATTCACGATGTCCGTTTAATAAAGTTGACTTTTATGCGCAGGCACATACCTAGGGTACCTATAAAGAATAATCTAGGCTAATCCCGCCCCTCTACATTCAATGATTGGACAGTGAAACGAACGCTTCCGGAAAATCGGTGCGCTATTGGCTGCTTTACCTGCCAATTCACGACGTCATCAGGCGTTCGAAATATATAAAGCACCGAAAGCCCCGTTTCTCTCAGTGTGATTCTGCAGCTCATTAGTAAGTTCAGCCGAGTGATTTAGCCGAACAGTTAGGGGTTTAGAAAACTACCATTGTGATCAGTAACTCCACACAGCTTTTCTGATATTCTAAAATGGGGTTCGTTCGTATATAAGCTTTATTTTTAAGGGGTGTGTCCTCTGACCGTATTGTTTTGAATCTGAATCTGACGTCAGCGGACAGCTGTGTGTATTAATGCACTGGTGTTTTCAGTGCGGGATGTGCACGGACAGCTGTCGCTTACACTGACCAAGCTGTTGTGGGTTTTTCTTTCGTCCGCTGGAGAGGGAGGCAGGCATTGGGCTGTGTACCTTTAAGAGAGGGCGGAGAGAGTTAGAGCCCCGGGGCTGTGTGCTGAACACAGTACTGATCCTGTTTAGGTATCTTTTCCTTTTTTTCTCTTCTGTTTTTTCGTGTTGATTTTACTGTGCTCTGTATTATTCATAAATGACGCTTGGAGGCGGAGTTTAGACACAGAATCAGTAATAACAGCAGTGTCGAGACGAGAGGAGGCGAACTCGCTGACACTGAAGGTGGGTGGACGTTTTGCCAACGTTGACCTAACTTGAACGTTTACTTTCTTTATGCACACTTGACAGATGTTGTCAGGAGCTGACATCAGTTTAACAGGTGTTTCGTCAGGTAACGTTAAGCTTTATGCGTATTTTATGCAAAAAAAATTAGAATATATAGTTTTATAATTTTAAGTTGTAAAAACGATTCTTCTATTTAACTTCTGTTATAATAACCCATCAGCCCGTTCTTAAGGTTTTGTTGTCATCCTTATCAGAACTTTACTTGTGTTGAAAAAACGTTGCTGCTGAATAGTTTCAAAAATATATATTTTATTATATTATTTATCTTATCGGGAATCATAATCAGAAACTCTTAAAATATGTATATTTTTTTTTTTAGCTCTTTTGGAATCCTGAAAGATAATTTTTATTTGGATTTATTGTGTTTTCTATATTTGCTTTTTGATATACAACTAAAATTACATGATAGAAAATAGATATAAACCAAAATGTTAAATTTGGATAACTGCTTAATTTGCCCAACATAAACAAATCAATATCATTAAAGGGAAAGTTCACCCAAAAACGAAAATTCCGTCATTAATTACTCACCCTCATGTCGTTCCAAACCCTTAAGACTTTTCTTCATTTTCGGAAAACAAATGAAGATATTTTTGATGAAATCTGTGAGCTTTCTGTCCCTCCATCTACAGCTACGCAACTACCACTTTGATGGTTCAAAACGTTCATAAAGAGATCGTAAAACTAATCCATATGAATTGAGCGGTTTAGTCCAATTTTCTAAAGAGATTCGATCACTTTATATGATGAACAGATTGAATTTAGGCTTTTATTCTGATATAAGCATTTATCAACTCACACATCAGTTGTGGTAAACTGAAGCTCAAACACGTTCGCTTGATTACACAGCACATTTGAGCTTCTGTTTATGTTCGCTGATCAATGTTTATTTGCGAGTCTCTTCAGAAAATTTGGACTAATCTGCTCAATTAACATTGATTAGTATGAACTTTTTTGGTAGTTGCGTAGCTGTCAATGGAGGAAGAGAAAGCTCTCAGATTTCATCAAAAAGATCTTCATCTGTGTTCTGGAGATGAACGAAAGTCTTACGGGTTTGGAACGACACGAGGGCGAGTAATTAATGACAGAATTTTGTATGGTAGTTATTTTTTTGCAGAGTATGTATGGTAGTTATTTTTTGGAATTATTGCATGTGCACATGGATTTGTGGATGATTGCTTTGTGCTTTCATTTCAGATCCATGTCTCCTCCAGCTTCAGCCTGAAAAATGATAGAGATGTCATTTGACAAAGGAACTGTTTTATCCTGTGAGGGGCAAACAGACCCCACTTCCCAACAGCACTCAGAACTTACTAGAAATGCTACCAGCATTGACGATCTCCATCCATCCGACAAGACCACAGTTATAAACCTCAGCAAAGAGGGTGGTGAAAAGGCAAGAAGTGATGCATTAGTGGAGCACCGAGAGAAAACCAATGCCACAGACAACAATGCTGTGAGTGACAGTGGGGATGTTGGGGTCGAATCGTCTACACAAACCCAAAATGGCACCCAGCAGCCAAAACCTCAACAGCAGAAAGTCAATAAGCGGCGCAACACTATGAGTTCTGGATTCAAACACCCTGGTTATGGTAAACGACGACGGCGTGCCAACTCAGATAGCGAGTCCGTCCTGCCAACCAATTTCCTGCTGGGCGGGAACATTTTTGACCCACTCAACCTTAACAGCCTTCTGGATGAAGAGGTGAACCGGGCTCTTAATGCAGAGACACCCAAGTCCTCGCCATTGCCTGCCAAAAACAGAGACCCTGTAGAGATCCTGATACCCAGAGATATCACAGACCCCCTCAATCTCAATTGCCTTAGTGCAAGAGATAGAAGTCAGTTGACGTCTCCCTTAAAAAGTAGCGGAGGCAGGCGAAGACATCGAAACAAGCACCATGGAGCAAGCACTGGAGGATGTGGGAAAGGTTTTGGTGAAGGAGTGACACAGATTGATTTACTCGAGTCTAACGGCTGTGCAACCGTACAAGATGATGGAAAAACAACGCTTCCCTTGACACAGTTGCACTCGGGGGTTCAACAAAGGTGTTCAAGTGTGGTGAACACCCTTGTTCCTGAGGACCAGACGTTATCGGACTCGACTCTTGAGGCTAAGTGTTCGGATAAGCCCAGTTTAACCACAAATGGCGGTGAGGTGAAGGAGAAAGCCATTGACACCTCAACTGCACCTCCATCTACAAACCCCACCAATGCTCCATCAAACAGGCAGCGCAAACGCAGGCGTGCCGGCGGCAGATTGGAGAACGCAGACAGTGCAAATGAGGTGAAAAGTTGGGGTCAGACTCAGAGATCTGGAAGGCCTTCTCAGGCTTTTCATACCCCAGCAGCAATGGGCTCTCGTACCGGAGCAGCAGAAAGACCACAGCAAAATCCGAGCCATTGGAGGCCACCGTACAACAGCAACCAGCCGAAAAAGAAATTTCAGTTCGGCAACTATAATAAATACTATGGTTATCGGAACCCAGGTCTGAGCGAGGATCCTCGCATGCGTGTGTTCAATCCCGAGTGGTTCCGAGGGAAGGCTGTGTTGGATCTGGGCTGCAACACCGGTCACCTGACGCTGTCCATCGCCAAAAATTGGCGTCCGGCACGGATCGTGGGCCTGGATATTGATGGAGCATTGATACACGCCGCTCGGCAGAATATACGGCACTATCTCTCTGAGCTCCACACGCAGCAGGCCCGACGTTCCGGGGAAAATGGGGAGAGGGATCGAGGGGAAGGGAGGGAGAGGATGGAAGAGGGTTTGGTGGAAGAAAAGAGTCAGGGGAAGGAGACAGACAAAGAGAGTTTTGTTGTGAAAGAGGATGGGGATGGGAAAAAAACAAAGCATGCGGATAAAGTGAACAAATGCATGGTCGGGGATGGAATGGAAGTTGGTCGAGAAGAGAAAGGCGGATCCACAGAGGCTGATCAGCGAGGAAGGAGTGGGAAAATGGAAGATGGAGCATTGGTAAGTCTCCCTGATGGGAAGCATTCATTCCCTGTCTCGCTCCGGATCTCAAGAGGACCCATAGCTGGCCCCCCTTTGCCTGAGACAGACACAAACAGTCTCCCTCCTGGAGATTTCCCTGCTAATGTGACCTTTGTCAAGGTAAGACTGAAAAACTTAATTTCTGTTTTTGCTGATTTTCATTTGAGTTAGAATTCATGTTTACTTGACTGGTAAGTTTTGCTCTAAAGCTCCATCTATAAATGCTGTATCAAGTATGTTTGATGTCTCCTTCAATATACACAGTGTAAAATTGAATCAAAATTGAGCCAAATAATGGAATTTTGCAATATTAACGCTGTTATTTCTCAGTTTATCACTATCAGGCTGCTTTGAAACAATCTGTACAGTATGAAGTTCCATATAAATAAATGTGATTACTTGAAATGTACAAAATACGATATGTTGATGCATTAAACATGCACTCTTCACCTAGAACGCACTTAAACACAATGGCATAGACTGAACTTGGCAGCAGTAAATGGTACCAGTTCAGTAGTGAATGCAATGCAGTGAATGACAGATCCATGCAATCCTGTCATTCATAGTAGTTTTAGCTGTTTACCTGAATTTTATAAAGCCTCCCATCCCGTTTAAATCACACAATTGTGTCAAGAATTTATTTTAATCGTTCAAGCTCAAGTGCTGTTAGACACACGTGAACTAGGCTAGTTGTAGCATAGCTAAAGATAAACTGGCATCTGATGATCTAGGTCTTTGGTCTGTCGCCAGGTTCTGCTTGGCTGTGTGTATTTGCTATTGCATACTCATCCCAAGTACATTAAGCCCTTACCTTGTTAAAAAAACAAACTTATAGACTTACAATGTTGGAGTGACCCGAGCCACATCTAGAGATGAGAGAGTATCATAGAGATTTGGAGGTGAAAATCCCTCAGAACAACTTACAAAATAATTTTCAAGGAAAGGAAATAGGTGTACAGTAACTTTTAAAATGTGTATGTTTGTATTAAAATACTACTGTTTGTCTATCCTGTTTCATAATACTCTGTCTAACCTACACAGGGGAACTATGTGCTGGAAAGTGATATGTTGGTGAAGATACAAAAGGAAGAGTATGACGTGATTCTATGTTTGAGTGTGACAAAATGGGTCCACTTGAACTGGGGTGATGCTGGACTCAAGCGGCTCTTCCACAGGATATACAATCACTTGCGGCCAGGAGGACTCTTCATTTTGGAGCCTCAACCCTGGAGCTCCTACAGCAAGAGAAAGAAGCTCACTGTAAGACACCTTTTTTTTTTTGTCAAAACGTCAGTTTTTCAAACCTGGCGTTCTCAAATGTTTGTCCCATGACCACTTGTGATCAGATTTTGTTTAGAGCAGGGGTGCCCAACCCTGCTCCTGCCGATCGACTGTCCTGCACAGTTCATCTCCAACCCTAATCAAACACACCTGCCTTTAATTTTCAAGTGATCCTGAAGACCTTAATTGGTTGCTTCAGGTGTGTTTGATTAGGGTTGGAGATGACCTGTGCAGGACAGTCGATCGGCAGGAGCAGGGTTGGGCACCCCTGGTTTAGAGGAATGATCTGTGATATCCTGGAAATTCAGACCAAATCTGAAAGATTAATGGTCTGGCATCGACTAATGAAAATCGGCCAGCTCGAGGGGCGGCACCAAGCATGCATTTGAAAATCTCACTGCACGCAATTGGATAACACTACGACCAATCACAACAATTAGCCCCATACGCTTAGCTACCAGCGGAGCTAACTGGTAGATTAGACTCTTGCCGTATCCGGTCGGCAAAACAGCAAAAACGTCCTTCTTGCAAAGGAACGATTCGAGCGGCGTCTTCTGTTCCTCTTTTAGATAAAAAGCCAAGTCTTACTCGTTCATTGTAGCGGCCAAAGCCGTTTCAAACAACTGGTGTTCATCCATAGCCATCTTGCAATGTTTACTAATGACTTCGACGTCACAGCGCTGTCGTCTTCTGTTTAGCTCGCCTCTGGCCCGCCTATATCAGATAACCCGATGTGATTGGTGCAGCTCGGATACAAGGGCATATTTAATGAGCAACATTACTCGACGCCAGAGTAAACTCGCTGAGCAAATACAACTTGTGCTCTCATGAGAACTCTGGATTTCCAGGGTAGATCTGTGATGCATTTAAACTGCAATTACAGTTGCATAAATAATGTTATGAGATTAACATCTAAAAATATGTTTTGAATATAGAAATGTAAAACATTAGGAAAAAAAAAAGAGATATTTTTCTAAATAAAACTTGCCAGTTGGTGTCTTCTTGAGTCACTAAATCATTCACTCAACAAATTCGTTCAAAACGGCTAATCGTTTCATTTATGAATAGGTCATTGAATCATTCACTCACTTGATTCATTTAAAAATGCCTATTTTGCCTATTCAGCATCAACACCCCACTGAGTGTGTTTGCTCACTGTGAGACATGCAACGGTTCTCCTGTGGGTTTGTTTTGAACTAATTTCATTGTGAATTGAGGCAAAAACTGGCAATATACTCTGTATAGTATTAACTTGTTTGTTGATCTGATGTATGAAATCAGTATCACATTTGCAATCGTGCTGATATTCAGGAGAAACGTCTCTTTTGCTTTTATGATATTGCTTAACTATAATGTTAGTAAAAAAGTAACTCATACAGGGGCACTTTTTTGCCGTTTTGTCTTGAATGTTGGGGTGTTTTATGCATTTTTATGGATCAAAACATTTTAAACTTGACTTTGGAACAGACAAAAATGGTATTTGATGACATGAGAGGCCGAGAGAAGATCGGATATGGAATGTGGTGCCAAATCATCTAAACTCTTAAAGGGATAGTTCACTCATTACTTACTCACTGTCAAGTTGTTCCAAACCTGTATGAGTTTCTTTCTTCTGTTGAACACAAAAGAAGATATTTTAAAGAATGTTGGTAACCAGATAGTTGACTGCACCCATTGACTTCCATAGTAGGAAAAAAAAATACTATGGAAGTCAATGGGGTCCATCAACTGTATGGTTACCAACATTCTTTAAAATATATCCTTTTGTGTTCAATAGAAGAAAGAAACTCATACAGGGCTTAGAACAACGTGTAAATAATGACAAAATGTAAATTTTTGTGTGAACTATTCCTTTAAAAGCCCTGTAGCAACATTAATATTAACTAAATGTAGACCATGATCTCTAAATAACTCAATTTGGGAAATTCTCCATATCTCCATATCTTTAAATGACAAACATAGTTTTTCCAGGTCAGGGCCACAGCTAAACTAAAACTATGTCCACAGAATTTATCAAATCTTACAGCTGAGTCAAATATATCACACCAAGACAAACTTGAGCTAGAAATTATTATGGTTGCGAAGTGAATTTACCTCAAAACGTTGTTTTTCTGAAACAAATGCAACAACAATATAAGACACCAGTGTTCAGTGTTGTTGATTGTAGGTTAATGGTTTGTAAGAAAAATTGCAAAATAATACAGAATTCAACTGACATGTTTTGAGCATGACTCATGGAATTTAAAGCTGAAATGGTCAGTTTTAGAAATGTAATTTTAGGACATCTTAAAGTTGAGCACATGTTGTTTAGTCAAATTGTTGTTTGATTTTTCTCAGGAGGACATCTGTAAGAATTACCATGGCATTCGGTTAAAACCGGACCACTTCTCCTCCTACCTGACTGCTGATGTGGGCTTCTCCAGCTATGAGCTCATCGGAACTCCACAGAATTACTCTAGAGGTCAGAGCTTTGAAATGCCTTGCAATTGCTACCTATGATATTGTGCTGTATATGTTAATATTAATTTGTTTTATTTTCTTCCCCTTAGGCTTTCAGAGACCAATCTACATTTTTCACAAAGGACCGTCGCCTCAAAAGTGACACCACCAGTTTGACCGCCAACTTTGACTTTGAAATCCACAAATTTGAAGAATTTGAAAACAACCAGCATTTTGAAAACGAGTCAATGGAACTTTAAGCATTTTCTTTAAAATTGAGATGAGACATTCAATATTTTGAACTCTTAAATGGAATCTCATTGGTGCTGAATAAGATTTTTATTTTCTCCTTCCAAAAACAAAGGAAAATCTCAACAAAAAAAAATCCTCCAAGGACTCTTACTGTAGAATTATAGCCACATATCAGTTTTTCCCTATTCAAGCAAGATGACCTCTCATAAAGGATGACGGTCATGCGAAGAAGCACAAAGTTAAGTTCAATTAAATCAAATCCCAAGTAAATCCTGTTAAAACACCATTTGTTTTTCATTTGAAATGAAATTCCCAAAAATGTAAATTCTTGAGCAACTCTGTCTACGCACAACTGACCATCTAAGAATTAAAAAGTTTGGTGGTTAAGTTCGCTTTTTTTTTTTCCTCAAAAGGAAAGAAGCATGTTACAAATGTCCAGTTTTCCGATTTTTGCTCTTTTGTTGTTGCTGTCATGTACTTAATATTTCCTTTTAGTTCTGCGCAAAACATGGTTATTATCATAGGAAGCGTTTGACATCTGTCTCTCATCAGCCGCTTTACAGACAGACATGGCCGCCACTTCTTAGTAACAAAAGCCAATAGCTCAATTTTATAACAGGATCATATTTCGTCCTTGAAAGTTTTGAAGCTGCAGGTTAGCTGATTTGCTATGACAAAGTGTTTACTGATCCAATGTCTCTAATAAAAAGTTCTGTTCTGATTCTCCAACTGTTAAAAAGTTTAACAAACTGATGTACATTTTGTAAATTGTTTGTCCAGAGTTCTTGTCACCACTGAGGTAACCTTGTTGTTGTTGGTTTTATTCATATTTAAAAGTTTGCACTAAAACGAGAGAACAAATTTGTCTCCCACATTTGTATTTTGATGTGCAAATGTAAAGTTGGTGTATCTCTGAAAAGGGTCCTTTTGATTCAAAGGACTCGACGAAATTGAAAAATAAACTACAAAATAACATGTATTTGTAATGCTAGGCTGTGTGTGTTTTCTTATAAAAATGTATTCAAGACCTAAACATGTTTTCCTAGTTGATCATTATGGAAATTCGCTTTTAAAATTCAAAAGTTCAAAATTGTATGAGATAAAATGGCGCATTATGCCAAAGCCATAACTCTATACTTGTGGAACACGACTCTACTTCGACTAGTGGTCCTGATGCTATCTGTAATGGGTCTACTTCTATTATCTCAATAATAATTTTAAGTGATTATAGTGTATTATTATTTTTTTTATTCAATGTTCATTAAAGCATATCAGTGTCATTATTCAGGTGTAATTAAATGATCGTCCAGACGGCAGTTGAAACACTGCAGCGATGGATTTGTCACGTGGTTCCTGCTACTTTTCTCAGCGCTGAGCAACCAGAGCCAACAATCGTTTATTATTACGAGATGGGGTTTTTTTTTCCATCAATTAATTTAGTAAAGATTCCTTGGAGTATCGATACCATTTGTATATCAGATCCGAGTCATTAGAATTAAAAAATAAAGTATTAATAAATGTTTTACAAATGTGTACTGCAATGACAAAAATGTCCTGAATGAGGCTCGATGGAGAATATCTTGAACTTTCTTGAATATGTGTCATAGGTAAAAGTTTAATTTGCTGCCCGATGACTCAATCATTGCAGACTGAGCAGTGACATTTCACAATATTTTTACTGTACGTAATATTGCTGAAAATAGTCAAATTACAAATCTGTTCCACTGAAACGACCACAAGATGGAGCAATTTGACAAAATAAACGAGGTGTTTGTGTAAGACGATGAGGAAATTCCTTTATCTGGCTATTTTACATATCAAATATTGTATCACATTCATGATTGTAACATTAATGTCTAAAATTTAAATTGCAAAATGTAACCAATTTGAACATGTTGCTTAAGATGCATGCATTTAGACTATAATAAAATGCTTTTGTGTGAATCTGATGATTAGCTTCTGTCTACAGCACAGTGATGTGTGAACACACATTTCTGACTGCAGATATGTATGTGAATGTAATTTTGTGATGACAAGCTTGCTATGGGCAACTCTCCTTTTATGGAAAACCTCACATATTAAAACTCATTTTAGAATTACACTGTTCCACTCCAATTCTCTCTCTCTCTCTCTCTCTCTCTTTCTCTCTCTCACACACACACACACACACACACACACACACACACACACACCAATGCATGCAGTACAACCACACATACATGCACAATAAAGCAAAAGAGTATGTGCACATCGTCCACGCATTTCAACAGACACATACATGCACTTATGCAACAGTGATGTAGGTGTGAAGATGTCAATCCATTCAAAGGCCAAATTTGACTCAACCAATAAAAGCATTCCTCTGTGTCTTATTTCCGTTTTAACAACACCCAATGGAAGCATGCACACTCTCTCTCTCCTTGCACAGTGCCAGTTTTCTACAGTATTCTCTTCCATACACACATTTTACATTGCGCGCTCCTGCAACATGCATGAAAGTCATGTCAGCTCTGCACACACACTATTCCACTTCTGGAACTCAAGTGGCATGTGCTGCATGGCAGAGACAGATGGTTTGGTTTACACACTGTTCAAACACTTCACACAATGATTCTCTCTGTCAAATGTTTTTATCTGTGGTTGTAAATGTGTGCATCATCGACAACAGCTTCATTGCGACAGCATTAACCCTTGGCTGGGTGGAGATTCTCATTGAAAGGCTTTGAGGCTCTGACATGCCCGTTCGCTGACTTTAATGGTACAGTCCATGGTCTTAAAGGTAAAGTGATACATAAAAGACATTAATGGGTCTCATCTTCTCCTTTGCTGTTCAGCACTGGAATTTATACAGAGAAAAGACTGAAGTGTTAACACAAAGGCATAGAAACAAGCAAATAAGATGACAGTGTCACTAAAAATAGCCGCATATTCTCTCCTCTCTCTCTGTGTTTTCTCGTGTCTTTTATTTCTAAGAGAAAATAAAAAAAATGCAGTCTCTTTCACGCTGTCTCCCATTCACATTGGGTATTTTCAGGAAAAGCATACTGTCATATTAATCCATTTCTGCAGTGGCAAAACTGCCAAACTCCTTTGCTAAAATATGCAGTATATAACCAAAGCACACTGAGTGGAAAACTGTATTGCACATAACGGCATGTTTTTTTTTTGTTTTTTTTAATCAATGGACTTTTTGTCACACGAACAGTCACATTACACGGTTAATTAAGCAAATGTCTGCGTCCGAAATCGCATCCTTTGAATAAGTAGCTAATTACTTCACGACCGCCAAAAAAAAAGTATGTCCTATATAGTATGAGTCTGTGTATGAAGAGTTCAGATGCAAAAGCCTCTAAGTGCCATCTGAAATATTCTTCTAGAATTATCATTTTTATCAAGCTCGTATATTTAAGTTCAATAATTTCACTTATATGGCAATGCAAATTACCTATTAATTGTAATTTAAGTGAAATTACTGAACTTAAATATACAAGCTTTATAAAAATGATAATTCTAGAAGAAAATTTCAGATGGCACTTAGAGGCTTTTGCATCTGAACTCTTCGTATGTAGTGTGAATGTAATCTGGACCTACTACATTCGCCAAGTTGTCATTATCATGTGACCTATACCGAAGTCAGTTCACTGTCATTCACAAATCCTCTCCCGTGGCATCATGGGATAGTAAATTGTCCATCGTATGCAGGAAGTAGTCGGTCATCCAGGTACTTTTAGCCTCTTTTTATGAGTACTGTGAATTTGGACATACTACTCTTGTCACACACTGTTTTCCACCTACTATACAGTATAGTAGGGAAGTATGTGATTCTTTTGCCCATTGACCCTCATCAGCAGAGGGCACTGATGAGCTGCAAAACACTGAACTTTTCATTCTTCTTTAATTCCTTTTCTTTCTTTAGAAATGTTCTTTAATATAGAATGCGTTATCATATGATAGTTTCACTGTTCTTTTTAACTATTAACTGCCCAATGACAATAAATTATGCTGCTCATTGAAAGCTTACTGTAGCTGAGAAAAAGATGTAAACCAGCAAGCATGAAACAGTTCATTTATTCAAAATACACACACTGACTAATCAACCCCAACCTAGAGGATTTAACAAAAGAAAAAGAATCCTATAGCTAATGCATGATGGGAAAATGCATACCGATGTTATAGTAGAAAAATAGGCCAATTTGTTGTGTGAACATGCATATGTGCTTAATAACTTTTTGTTCTAATATCATTTTGATACTTAAAAAAGTTAAAGTCAGTTACATTTTTTTTTTGTTGTAATTTTGTTGTGTTTTTAAAATATGCATATAGTTTTATTTAAAAAGAAAATAGGCCAATTTGTTGTGTGAACACGAAATTACCTGCTTAACATTTATTCCAATTCCTACAAATATTAAGTTAGTTTTAGTAATTATGTTGTGTTTTTAAAATAGGCATGTACTTTTTATAAAAAAATAGGCAAATTTGTTGTAAACATGAAAATAACGTTTTATTTTAATTCTGCATAACAAATGTCTAATAATGTTAAACATTGTTCAATGATAGTTTCGATTGCCATCACACTAGAAATGGAAGTTCCAGTCATTGAATTGTAGGCAATGCTATTTTAGTACCTTTGAGATACTAGTTTTTATATTAATATTTAGATTTTTTAGATTTTCACAATTTTTAGAATGCATGTATTATTTTATATATATATATATATATATATATATATATATATATATATATATATATATATATTACCGTTTTCATTTTAATTAAGCAGCCTATAATTTTTTTTGTCATTTTTTAAATATATATATATATATATATATATAAATGTAATAATTTTTATTTCAGTTCTAGTCTGAAATAGTTCAATACATCAAGCTGCATCTGCAGTGTATGCGGATTCCATGCGAGCACACAGTATACGTTTACCGTTGCATACTGTTTCGCATACTACCTTTTTAAGAACGCAGTACGCTTGTATTCCATTGGAACGCTCACTGAATCCACTGCGCTTAAAAAGCAATGGCCACGTGACAACAACCCGGCTATTTACACAGCAACAACTCTGCAGCGTTGCCAAGGCAACGCCATGACAACCAGAGTAGTACCCTCGTTATCTTTTAGCCTGAACTTCCGTTTTCGTGAACTAAATTACATTTGCTGCTTTTCTCGTTTTTTAACTCTCTTATTTTCTCTCTACACACACACATATTCACCTCCCCTTCCATCTTTTTACGTCCCCTCCCTCCGTGCGCGCGCGCTCCCTCTCTCTCTCTACATCTTCATCTTCTGCCGCTTCAGTCCGACTCCGTTCCCTCTTTCTTTTCTCCCCCTCTTCGTCACCTCACGTATCTGTACTCATCCTCCCCTGCCCACCTCCTTTCATCAGCTCGTATCCTCTCTTCCATCTAGTCTTTTTTTTGTCTCACCCCTCATCGATACGAACGCGCGTCCTTTCCTAGTTTGCTAAATCCTGAAGCCTCTCTCTCTCTCTCTCGCTCTCTCTCTCTTTCTCTATCTCCGTCCCACCCCCTTCCTCTTTACGTTCTCCCCCCCTCCCTCCATACTCTATTTTCCTCAATGCTGAAGTCAGTCAAAAGAGATACGCTGAAGAAAAGCGGGGCGAACGGCGGGCGCTGAGAGAGAGAACGAGAGAAGGAGAGAAGCTGGAGGGAGAGAGGGGAGAGGGGGGAACGGGGGTTTGGATACATCTCCACCTGTCTTCTTCTCTCTGCCATGGACTGCCTCTGCATAGTGACCACAAAGGTAAGCCGATTCATTCCGTCTCAACCAGAACGAGACCAGAAGCTGGGATCTGTGGTGTGCGCGCGCGAAGTTTATTATAGCGTTATTCGCTGGTTCTCCTATGGGAGTGTTCCGTTCCCAGCGATATTCATGGATTCAGCACTTCTTTGTTCTTTTGTCTAATCTTACGCTCTCACTTTCTCTCTCATCCGAGCTCGTATTTTGAAATCAAATTCCTGCCTGTTTCTAATAGGAGCATCGTGTATTTGCATTCCCTCTGTTGCCTCACTACGCGTTTTTTTGCGCGCGCATGGACGCGTTCAAAAAAACTGGACGCAACGCAACGGAGACGCGTTTTTTAAAACTTCTTTTTACCTGACTCACTGAAAGAAGAAAAAAACCCTAGAAAGACGCCACTACTAAACTGTCAAAGAGGTCAATCTAAGCGTGTGTGTAGGCTATGTGTACAACAATTAAACAATAGCGCAGCGGAACGCAAGAACGCGTCTCGTGTGAACGGAGTTTGAAACTGCAGCTCGCGCTCAATGTGGTGCAGTGTCAGAAATTAACTTTATTTTTTATTTTTTCCCCCCTTTAATTTTTATCAGGACATTGATTCTTCGTCTAACCATATACAAACACTTAATTTAGTATCAAACAAATGAAATAAATTCTCAGTCTGAACACTTATGATGGTTCAAATGAACATCAAATAATAAAGTAGCTGCAAAAGTGCTGTGTACTGCCTACTTGCACTGTAGATTTTAATGGCTCGCTGTTTTAAAGAGATAGTTCACCCAAAAATTAAAATTCTGTCAATAATTAGGCCTACTCAACCTCATGTATTTCCAAACCAGTAAGACTTCTGTTAATTTTCTGAACACAAATGAAGATCTTTTTGATTAAATCTGAGAGCTTTCTGTCCCTCCATTGACAGCTACGCAACTACCACTTTGACGCTTCAAACCGTTCATAAAGAGATCGTAAAACTAATCCATATGAATTGAGCGGTTTAGTCCAAAATGTTCTGAAGAGACTCGATCACTCGACGAACAGATTTAATTTAGATTGTATTCACAAATAAACAGATCAGCGAACATAAATAGATGCTCAACCGAACCTGCTTTAAGCACGAGAATGAACCTCATTGGTTCTTGCACGTCAAGCGAACATGCTTGAGCTTCCATTTACCACAACTGCGTGAATAAACTGTATGTGAATAAAAGCCTAAATTCAATCTGTTCATCATATAAAGCGATCAAGTCTCTTCAGAAAATTTGGACTAAACTGCTCAATTCATATGGATTAGTTTTACGATCTCTTTATGATTTTTTTTAGCGTCAAAGTGGTAGTGGTAGTGGTAGGGACAGAAATATCTCAGATTTCATCAAAAAGATCATAATTTGTGTTATGAAGATGAACGAAAGTCTTACGGGTTTGGAACAACATGATTGTGAATAAATAATGACAGAATTAAAAAAATTTGGGTGAACTATCCCTTTAAGTTTTGGAGTAATTGGGAGTATTACTACAGCACTTCAGAAACATTTGACAGCAACAAGGCACTTCAGTGTCTGCATTATCACACACTCGATAACCTGATGGAATATTATGAAATATTTCAGATGTTTGATAACATATAAAAAGAACAGTTCAGACCCAAGCATGCACGCACGCACACACACACACACATTAAATATCTGGGGCATTTTTGTCAATTTCACTGTCATTTTGGCCTGGAGCCCTGGTTAATTTCTGACCCTGCTGTGGTGCTTCAGACGTGTGATGCTGTCCGTGAGGACGAGGAGGAGGAGGAGGAGGACAAGAAAAGGAAACGAGAGAATAAAGTGAGAGCGATCCGTTAAATTATAGAGAGGGAAGGACATATAAATGTGTGGGAGCCGGAGAACGAGAAGGAAAGCTTTCATTAATAAATGCTCACATGTGATTTGTCATCTAACTGCAGTCAGTGTATGGAGTTGAGACACATCCCACTGCTCCTGACGGCATGTGCCTGTTTGCCCATGTCGTGTTCCTGGCAGAACACTTCCAATGCTTTATGTAACGTTGGCTGGTGCTTTTCTCTCCCGAGCTGGAGTCTGTTCTATCACTTTTCTCTCTCTCTCTCATTGTCTTCAGATGGACTCCCACCTTGCATGCTCCTCCTAAACACTATATGACCTCAGTCCCAACAGACCTACTGTATGAGTGAGTCAGAAAGGTACGGAGAGAGAGAGAGAGTTGAAGAGAGAAATTAGCGCAGTGCCTGCTTTTGTGTGGGTTGAGATGGAAATGGTGCACTGGTCTTTGGTTGTGCTGTTATTAAAGACCGTATAGTGATTTCCAATTGTGTGAGGCTTATGGTATGTTTCGTTTTATGTCAAACTAGTGCCTTATAGGGGATAAATGCTTTTTCTTGTTTAATTTTAGCTTTCTATTTTTCCCTTTCTTTCTACATAGTCAACTAAAATAAGGTAAAATGTAGTACTTTATTTTGAAATGTTGGGAAACTTTGTATTATATGGAGAAATAAAGTGTGTGTGTGTGTGTGTGTGTGTGGGGGTGGGGGGGTGGGGGGGGTAAATTTAAGGCCCCGGTCAAACATAGGATGATAATAACTATAACTATAACGATAACAATAAATATATAGTTCTAAAAATCGCTCTGAAGTAAAAGAACAGCATCGTTCACACCACGGCTTATTATCATAACGACAGAGAAATAATATCGTTGAATCTTTTTCAGAACCATTTTTCCAGCTTATAAACGATTAAAACATTGAAAGCCAATCAGAATCCATCCTGCTTTAAAGAACATGAGCATTTAAAGTGGCAGATGACAAAAGAACGGCAAATGCTAATATAGTTATTGTTGTCTTTATAGTTATCGTTCTTGGTGTGATCTCATCAAGAGAAATAGCCAAAAGAGTCATGTGACATAAAGTAAATATATACAGCTGTACACATACAGCTATAAAACAAATGTAGAGCTTAGATAATTTGGTCTGGGAAGAGTTTATAAATCTTCTTTGCAAATCTGAGGACAGTTTGAGACATTGTTTGGATATTTTCTAAAACTCTAAATGAGACTTTACTGATTTCTGGGCCATGATTACAACAAACGACTGCATTAGAATTTTAGGATGTCCTGAAAGTTTACTCCGGATTCACATTAGATTCTGGACACCAAAATGATGTTCTTGCCTCAACCGTAGCCTTTCACACATCTAGTTTTAATATTTAAATGAATGGTTCATATTCATAACCAGCATACATTTTAATGATCATTAAGTCTGTATGAAGCACAGAATACAATTAGCTTTGTTTATTATGCTTACAATTAAATCATTTGCACTGTATCCAAACGGCTAATTTAAAGCACTTAGCACCTAGCAAGTATACTAACTGCATATGCTGATTATTCCCTCTTGAAGTTCTCTTAATTACTAACATTCTCTTACTTAAATGAACAACTTAACCCAGTGTTTTTTTTTAATCACTATTTCTTTGTTTTTCTTAATTAAACGTATAGTTCTGAAAATTCTGTCATCATTTACTCTCCCTCAAGTTGTTCCAAGCATGTATGAATTTCTTTCTTCTGTTAAACACAAAAGAAGATTTTTTTGAAGAATATGGGCCCCATTGACTTTCATAGTATGGAAAAAAATACTATCGATGTCAATGAGGTCCATCAACTGTTTGGATACCCATATTCTTCAAAATATCTTTGTTTGTGAAGAAAGAAGAAAGAAATTCATACATATTTGGAACAACTTGTCTTAAGAATGAATAAATTATGATTTTTGGGTGAACTGTCCCTTTAAGAGATGATCACAGTGCACTTTTAGTTCCATTCACTTCCATGCATGTCCAGTATAACCGCCCCTTTTATTCTGTGTTTTGTATTAGCACACTGCTAAGCCAAACTAATCAATAAAAAATTGACATATACAGTGGTATAGCTATACTTCAAATCTTAAAAATAGCCTATACGTTTTAAAAAAACTGTTCTTGTTGATAATATGATATTAATGAAATAAAAAGCCACTTAAAGGGATACTTCAGGATTTAGCATTAAGCTTTGTATTAGTAGAAAACCTGTAGTATTTTCGAATTAACGTGCTTTCCACCCTCATATCCCCCTGAGACGAGAGATTTATGTATTTTTTGTCTGGAAAAAATCCTCCGATGACGCAAAAATCGTAATTTAGCGTCATCTGAGGATTTTTTGGCCAGAGGCTAAAGACTACAGCCAGTAGTAGGAGCTGTCCCGGATGTTCTCAACCCGCCCATACGCTGATTTCACGCAGCCGTTATTTTGAAATCGAAAGCGAGGCTCCGGTGGGAAGAAAACCGGAAGGTGTCGCCTTTAATCACAGGAGAGTCGTGAACGCGATGTCGTATTGTTGTGTGTAATGATGTTGTGTCAATTCTATAACTGTACATAGATTTCTTTCATACTTTAGACTATATACAGTGAAATTCATTTATAAATAAAATAATTTTTTTATATATAATTCAGAAAGTAAAAAAAGAAGCAGGAATGAACTATATACATATCCTATATTGGATATTAACATCCAATAGTGTAAATCGCGGCAGCAGCTTCAGGTTGGTAGTCCAAGGCATTGTTGTTTATCTTTACTTCCGGGGTTCTTCCCACCGGAGCCTCACTTTCGATTTCAAAATGACGGCTGCGTGAAATCAGCGTATAGAGGGTGGGACCTCACTCACAGAATGTACACATAGTGTCAGCCGTCTTTCTTTGGAAGCTAAGCTAGCAGGCTCTTGTTCTGTGGAGAAAGCTGAGTAGTAGGGGTTACCATCCTCTTTTTCCCGGATATGTCCGGCCATCGAGATCATCTTAAATGTCCGGGATTCGGCTTTTGCTTTCTGCAGTCGCCATTCATTGTTTACATGCACACCTTTTGTTTCAATCTAACTGAATTCATTCCGATTGGTGAATCTGAATGTAGTGTTTACATGAACGCTAAACAAGTGATCGGTTGATGTGCGTTTTAACATTGCTAAGAAAATTCCCGCTCCTCCGTGAAAGATACGAGACCGGTGCGTCTCAGTAATCACTCCACCGACCTCTCGTTGTTCTCCCGCGCCCCTCAGTCTCGTCCTGTAAACATAATGAATGGCGACTGTAGAACGCAAAAGCCCGAATCCCGGACATTTTGGGCGATCTCGAAATCCCGGGCAGACTCGTCACAGAGACTCACTAGTAGCCTAGCCTTGTTGTTTTAAACTGCGCTCTCTAACCGGTAGGCGTGGCTTGGGAGTGGCCTCGTAGAGCAGCGAAGCAGGTGCATTCTGGGAGTTGTTGTCTTTCATCCACATAAGCCAAAAATACATTTTCTGGCTTTTCTCAGTCTAGAAAGTAATTTCACATTTCTTCTACATAAATGACCCATTTTAAATACACATTCATCTTTCCAGAGGTGAAGTATCCCTTTAAGTGTACTTAAAGAGAGTAAACTTTCACGACTGTTTCTTTACACACTTTTAAAAAGTGCACTTTGCAATAATGTCAAATAAAAAGTTTTACTTTAAAGTAATCATTTTAAAATCATTTTGTTTCATGCTTTAAATAAGTGTTATTTGATATGACATTTAAAGTTACATATTTTAAACGTGCAACATCATTACAAATGTAAAATGTTTGAAAGGTGTCATTATATATGCCATTTCTATTGAAACTTGTGTCATGTATTTAAATATAGCCTATTTTTTAAATACATGACACAAGTTTCATTAGAGATGAGATGACATACATATAAAGATATAATTAAGTCCGGGTCAAAAAGCACTCTTAAGTTTAACTGATTGCATTTAATATAAATTTGAACTATTATACATTTTCATTTAGCTGTAAATAACATGGAATTAGGTGTCCGAAAAAAAAATACGTTCAGTTCACACAGTGTTATTTTCACTGTGCTTTTTTGTTCCTGAATCTTGTCAGTGTCCTCGTGTCACTCAGTGAGTCCCATCCTTATTCAGCAATTTTATAACTTTTTGTTATTCCCCCGTTTTCTGGTAAAGTTTGTCGTACATTATGTTCCTGTTTCATTGAGTTGCATTGTGGGTGAGTTGTGTATTGTGCCAGCGTACATCTGTGTGTATGCTATGTTTCTTCAGCATGTGTGCTATTTTACAGTTTTTTTGTTTGTGTATAAATGTGTGAGTGTGTGTTGGCTCATCTGTGGCCACAGATGCATGTGAATGTCACTCAGTTCCTGTTGGCTTCATTTGATTTAAGCCTGTTCCCTTGGCAACGGAAGCAGGCGCCTGTTCGTCAGTTGACAGAAGCAGACAATATGAAGTGGGTAGGAAAGATGAGCGAAGAGAGCAATAGAGAAGGTTTCTGTGTATCTGTAGAGGTGTGTATGTGAAAGCTGATAAGCTGTGTGTGTGTCAGTGTGCAATCTCTTCCAATGCTTTAGTTTGTTAGTGTGTCTGAAGATGGGCCATTTGTGTGTGTGTGTGTGTGTGTGTGTACAGAAGTGGAGGTTTACCCTTTGAAAGCCTCTTCAGTCAGACTGAAACTGGATCTCTCCCTGTGGTGACTGAGATTGAGCCAAATCTGGCTCCACAGAATCTACCTCACATTGACCAATAAATGTCTCTCGCTGTATTTAAATGAACCTTTTTTGTTGCAACACAATATTTACATTTATTCATTTTTACTGTAAATGCAACTTGCAGTGCATTCAAGACAATATGTTAATTTCCTAAGCCTCAAACTTGTGACCTTGGCGTTGTGAGCGTCGTGCTGTACCAGCGACAGGAACTTGCTGTCTTTGTTGCAAGCATCTGTGCTGCAGGTTCATAACTTACACTTTTGGTGAAAAACCGACCAGGCTTCAACCAGCTGCATTGCTGAGGTTTGACTGAATGCTTCACGATTCTTGGTTGCACATGAACATGTAGAATTCCAGAAAATCTCAATTATTTTAAATTCCTGGGCATAAATGTCTTGATCACGCTGTGAGATGGTTCTAGTTGTGGCTCAAGTTCAAGTTGGAGCTCAAAAAAACAAGTGCTAAGGCCAAATCTGTGGCTCATCCATTTTGACGTTTATACATTTGAGGTTCCTTGCATTGAGCCCAAGAGAGCAGTCCTGAAGCAGTTCACTCTTTAACTCTGTAATACCTGGTACACATTGTATGATTTTGGGCTGTCCCAGACGAAAGATGACCAATCGTGACGATATCTGTGATCGCGGCTCTGAAACGGTGGTTGTACGTCGTACAGTGAGAGAGTTTCAAAGATGGCTGTTGTCACGCTCTTGCGACCAAAGCCTGCGATAATTTTTTGAAAGTGTCAGAAATGTATGATGATCATCTCAGTGTGTGTTTGCTGCTGCGACCTACAGTACGTACTGACTATAGCCAATATAAATGCAACATGAAATGGTATATTGATCAACGCGACATGGCGCTAAAACTAGCTAAAACTTCATTTCCTCCTCTTTATTAATCTATACTAACTTGCTAGCCTGGAAATCCAGACCTAAATCTGAAAGATTAATGGTCTGGCATCGACTAATGAAAATCGGCCAGCTCGAGGGGCGGCACCAATCATGCATTTGAAAATCTCACTGCACGCAATTGGATAACACTACGACCAATCACAACCATAAGCCCCATACGCTTAGCTACCAGCGGAGCTAACTGGTAGATTAGACTCTTGCCGTATCCGGTCGGCAAAACAGCAAAAACGCCCTTCTTGCAAAGGAACGATTCGAGCGGCGTCTTCTGTTCCTCTTTCAGATAAAAAGCCAAGTCTAACTCGTTCATTGTAGCGGCCAAAGCCATTTCAAACAACTGGTGTTCCTCCATAGCCATCTTGCAATGTTTACTAATGACTTCGTCGTCACAGCGCTGTCGTGTTCTGTTTAGCTCGCCTCTGGTCCGCCTATATCAGATAACCCGATGTGATTGGTGCAGCTCGGATACAAGGGCATATTTAATGAGCATCATTACTCGACACCAGAGTAAACTCGCTGAGCAAATTCAACTTGTGCTCTCGCGAGAACTCTGGATTTCCAGGGTACTAACTTGCGTCATGGCCCATACGATTCAATAGGTGTCATCATCGTACAGTCTACATACATGTCGTACACAAGTTTATTAGATCCATGTCGTACAATGTGATTTGAAATGATCTTATTGAATCTGTTGCAGGCATAACGCCTGACATATGAAATAATAGTCACAAATATCTTTGAAATGGAACAGTTTATTGACACTTAAGACAAAGTATGAATAATTTAATTAGCTTTTTTGTTAAGTATCATATCAGGCTTTTATGGCTCATATTGTCTTATAATAGTGACAATATGAAGGCTATTGAGGAGGGAAAATATCCCTCAATTTTATTCAGATGCTCAAATTGAGCAGTTCGATGCAGTTGCTGATATTTATATGGCCCAAAAGTAAGATGAAATTCTGATAGCTTGTAAAATCAATGAGATTACTACTAAAATAAATTGCATAATATCAGTTGTCTTTTCATATCTTCCAATAATATTTCTTAGTGGGATGATATCCGAATGCTTAGTTTTAAGATCAAAGCTCTGTAGTTTTAAAACATATTATTCAGTGCAATACAAAGATCACTGAGAGATGAACAAATAAACCTTCCTCAAAAACCTGATTGATCATGTTTGAGACTCACATGATTTTTCTAAACAATTATGTAGGCCTACAGATAATAAAGTAAAGTTGCTAAAGTGCAGTCAGTGTTCATTTTGAAATATTTGATAACAATATAAAAGTTATTCTTACATTTACTTTATAAAAATCAATAAAGATTTCAGAGCAAAAAGACTCATGAAGTACGAGCTGCAGGTTTTTAGAATTATACTTAAGGCCTTTTACTTGCTAAAAAAGGTCTAAACCATTAATTAGACCACAGAAGGAATGTTGTAGATTGTGTTTTTCAGCAAAAATGAGGCATGCTTTACAGCTGCATTCACATGGTGCATCGGCGTTAACACTTCTCATTTACTTTGAATGGGTGACGTCATGCGTTGCTGAACTGAATTGTGGTTTCCGTTGCATCGCGTCACTAGCGTTGCTTGCGGCAGAAGTTGAAAAATTAGATCGCCTATGCTAATACCCTAGCGCAGACGCTAGTCAATTTGCGGTATCATGCAACACCGGAAAAGTAACGTGATTGGCTGTTGTTACTGTTGTCAAACTTCAGACACGCCCTCCGTCAAGCGTTGACGCCAACGCCAACGCCCCGTGTGAATGCAGCGTAAAGGCCAATTTATACTTCTGCATCGGGTGCGCGTAGAAGGTACGGCGTAGCATACGCATTGACGTGTACCATACGTCGTACCCTTCGCCGTACCCTGACGCGCACCTCCTCAAAAATGTAACTACGCGTCGCGGCGACGCGGACCGCAAGATCTGTGATTGGTCGGCTGGATAGCATCGCGTTTCCTCCTACGCATTTCCGGAATGATCTTCTGCACTCTGCACCGTCCGCCCGCCATTTTTAAATTCCGAAGATCAGTGAAGAGCCATGGAAATAGACCAAGTGACCGAGAGATTGCTTGAAGAAGTGCGGAAATACAGCCATCTGTATGACTCCTTCAGTCGCCATTGCTCGTAGAAACCTAAACTCAAAACAGCCGCGAGGAATGTAAACACAGTGGAACTGGAACATTAAAACCCACCCGCGCCAACTAGCGTTTCGGCGGTGTAACTGCAGAGCAACACAGACATTCGCAGAAGTATAAATGCTCACGACGGCGTCGCCTACGTGCGTAGCCTACGACGTACACTACGGCGTACACTCGACGCAGAAGTATAAATTGGCCTTTAAGGCCTATTTATACTTCTGCGTCAGACCTACGCCGGAGCCTCTACGCTGTAGGCAACGCGTTGGTTTTCATTTATACTTCTGCATCGTTGTCCGCGTTGACGCGCAATTACTTATGCAGAGGGACCATGTGAAACCCGAGGGAGGGGTTCTAGCAGACCAATCGTAAGGCTTGCGTCCGCGTAGAATTGACGCGTTGTTACATTTTTGGAGAGGTGCTTGTCAGGGTACGCCGAAGGGTACGCCCGCTAAACACAGCCTACGACGTAGCTACAGCGTAAGTTTGACACAGAAGTATAAATAGGCCTTTAAGATGAAGAGTATTTGCCATCTCTGCCAAACATGGTTGTCTGTTAAAGCAATAAGCCTCGTGAGCGAAGCCGTGTTTTACAGTGATTTTAGAACAGCTAAGGGGCGTTGTTAGCCTAAAACACGGCTTCAAGGGGCTTATTGCTTTTATTAAACGGTTACTCCATAAAAATATTCATTTTAATATTTATTTTATTCATAAAGTAAACACCAGCAACAAAAAATATAACGTTATAACACATTTATTCCTCCGCCAAGCAATGTAGTTCCAAAGAGGTTGCCTAGCAACACTAATACTAATGTAATGCGGTCACAGGTGTGTGTTTGTTGAGTAATTTACAACGGCTTCGAACGCGGCTCAACCAATCAGAATCGAGGACCGGAACTATCCGTTTTATAATTATATTTTTACTTATCAAAAGAAGATCCACAATGCATACAATATTAGACATCTGTCATCAACTACTCACCCTCATTCTGTTTTAAACCCATTTTTCCATGGAATACAAAAATAAAAGTCATGAAGAATGTTCTGGCTGCTCATTCCCATGCAACTAAAGCATACAGTGACACAATTCCTCTGAAGTCTTATGTCAGCTTTGTGTGAGGAAGAGACCCAAATACAATGAATTCCCCATAATCTTTCTCTCTGCCACAGCTCTCAAAATCCATTCACACTTCCACATATTCAATCTTGGCATGTTGTGTTTGGACTTGTGTTTGATGTAAAACCTGCCAGACCGACATGTGTCTGAACTGGAATTTGAAGTTTGAATATGTGTATTATATAAGAATTATATTTTTTTTACAATATAATTTGTTAAATAAAATATTTTTTTGTTTATGTTGTGCTGGCCGATATACCAACATTGTCCTTTACTGATTCCACTAAAGAAATTATACAATTCAGTCATTGCAGTTAAACTTGACTAATTTAATCCATGAGTGCAAGTGTCTGGTAACAGGGCGTTACTGGGATAAAGGGAGTAGCCTAGTATTCGACTGGTCATATGATCTCGCTGTATGCTCCCTATGAGGCGTACTCCAGGTAAAATAAAACCGCTTTTTAGTAGACTACTGAAATGACTCTTCATCTCAGGGGAATAATAGCAACAGCAAACCGCTCAGGAACGACACAAAAGTGAGTCGGTAATGACAGAATTTATGTCTGAGTGAACTTCCCTTTGAACGATTGGTTTGGGATCAGCACATAGTCATTTCTGAGCTGATTAATTAGGCCACATTCTTTAGACAGTTTCAGACAGAACCAGATGCTGATGAAAGGTGTACTTGGATGGCTGACCTTCAAACAAAAGCACCTGTTAAAAAAATAAAAATAAATTATACTTTACAAGTACAGCAGGTGTTTGTTAAAATCCTTGAGCAGAACCATCATTTACCCCCCACTGAATAAACAAACTTTTACAGCAGAACCTTTTATTCAGCACTACCAAACTCTTCAAATGTCTGACCCTGACTCGTATTTAGAAGAGTAAGGGGAGAAAAGAGTGAAAGTGGTTTTCTGAGAGATTTCTGGAGAGTTTAAGACTGTGACCTATTAACAGATTTTGTTGTCGGTAATGACGGAGATTGTTGAACAAGTGCTGTTTGTGATGGTGACGGGCAATCTCATTTATCCACAGCTAATTTGGCACAAACAGCCAAAATCCCCCCCCAAAAATGTCAGCCATCACAAGGCTTATTTATTTCATGCTAGTAAAACTGTGAGTGAGATTTTTTAAACGAAACGGGCATTTCAGTTTTGATTTTACATTTGATTTTACCCTGTACAGAAGAGTTAGGCTGATAATATATGCAAACTAAACACAAAAGGGAATGCTTGACTACAGCATTGCAAGCGTGTGGTTCATGTTGAACACTAAAAGACCTTGCTAAAAATCAAGTGCACTTTAGCAGTACTTATTATGGAATTTATATACTTTAAAAAAAGATACCTAAGATGTACTAAAGTGCAAACTGAATGTAATGTTTTTGGACACACTGTAAAAAATGATCGTGATTCTAACCGTCAAAGACTGTAAAAATGTGCTACAGTGAAAAACTGTTAATTGGTTAAGAGAAAGTTTCCTTACTATATACGGTAAACAACTGTGATAGATCTAACGGTACATTTAATGTCATTTTACTGTAAAATACCGTTAAATTTACCGTTTTTGGAAGTGAAAAAGAACAAGTCATTGTATAATTTACAGTGAAAAAACGTAAACGTAACGTTCCCACAATTCCCTGCGTGACACACATTTGATGTATTTTTGTTGAAATAACTGTTTCTTCATAGTTTTCTTAGTTTTTTCTAATCAGTTATGACATGAGGGTTTTATGTTACATTTAATGTTGTTAAATGAATGTTTATTGCATTTTTTTAATTTCATGTGTGTTACCATGATGGTGTTTAGTGTTTGTGTGAATGACACTGCGCAGCTTCTCTTTAGTTAGTATTAGTATTAGTATTAATATTAATTAAAGTATTCTTGTGAAAGAGCTGCTTGTGATGAGCTTTAATTCATCATGTGATTTTTCATCACCACTGTGATTGGTGGGTGTCAGTGTATAACTATGGTATATAAGATATTATATTAGATAATAACATTATATGAGATAATTAAATACGGTTTATTACTGTAAATTTAAGTAAAGTCTGTAAAATCTAAAATGTTGCTACCGTATTTTTTACGGTAAATTTCTGGCAACCACAGCTGCCAGTTTTTTACCGTAAATTTAACAGATTTTTTTTTTTTTTACAGTCTAACCATAAGCATATCGACTTTTAACTTGTCTGTCATGTGTAGTTGACCTGAAAGAGAACTGACCATATAGGAGAAGGCAGGTTTTGTTAATGTTTGAATAGCTATATGGAAGCATTAACAAGTGTTGAGAGCTAGGCAGAAGGCAAGATTTTGAGTGAATAATGACTTGAGGCTTTTACACAAGACTGAAGAAACTGGGTTAATTGCCTAAAACTGGATGAAAGATTCACACTCACAGATCTAACTGCCTGTTTGAGTGATTCATTTGCTAAAAATGAGATAGGCCAGTTTAAGCGTTTATTGAACATTAGACTGAGCCATGCAATGTCTTCATTTTTAAAATAAGCTTATTCACAGGATAGCATACATTAATCAGCTGATGCATCAATGAGTGATGTGATAAATAATAAAAAAGGAAGGAAACAGTTGACTTGAGGATTCGGCATGAAGAACAAAGGTAATATCTTCCTCTTAGGATGTTATCTTTAAATATATTGATCACCAATATGCAAATGAGTGACCCTTTTCCAAAACACTTTCCTCGACTTAGACAAAGAGATGGTGTTGCTCCGAATCACATATTCTTGCTCTTTTTAGTACCAGGAAAAGACAGAACCTGCTTATTCAGGAATGAACCCTCTTATTATCAAGTGTTATTTTTTTCATGGCATAGGGTTCTTGAGTTGCTTGAGATGTTTGGGAATTAAAAAGGTACATGATATTAACCCTTTAACTGCCCACCAAGAAAAAGGCATTTGAGAAAAATTGTTTGCATTTCTTATCTACTTATGTCGCTAGTAACCACAATCAATGTCTTCTTTTTTTTTCAACACATCCCATAATTTAAAAAATATCGGCCTCTACCAAATGGTTGAGATGGCACTTAAAGGTAAAAGAAATTGTACACACATTTTCACATGAACTATGAAAATATGAACTATAATACTAATTTATTTAAAAACATAATCAAAATAAAATATTTTTGTATATTGAATCTTCTTTATTTATTGAAGTATGCCATTCAATATTTCAGGTTTTCATTTTAACACAGGAAATATGTTTTCTTGTTTTTTTAACAATAAACAAAAATAAATAACACAAATAACTAAAAGTAACAAAACCAAAGACATTACATTCTTACGGAAGCGTATTGCATTCACTTGAGGAAAAAAAAATCTACTCTGTTTTTCTGAATTAATGAGTTAATTATCTCAGAATTACGAGATAATTTTTCATGAAAAAAAGTTTTTGCTCTGTTTTTCTGAATTAACGAGTTAATTATCTCAGAATTACGAGATAATTTTTCATGAATAAAAAGTTTTTGCTCTGTTTTTCTGAATTAATGACTTAATTATCTCAAAATTATGAGAAAATGTTTTCTTTAAAAAAAAAAATTTGCTGTTTTTCTGAATTAATGACTTAATTATCTCAGAATTCTGAGATAATTTTTCATTTAAAAAAAGTTGCTCTGTTTTTCTGAATTAATGACTTAATTATCTCAGAATTCTGAGATAATTAAGTCATTAATTCAGAAAAACAGAGCAAAAACTTTTATTCATGAAAAATTATCTCGTAATTCTGAGATAATTAACTCGTTAATTCAGAAAAACAGAATAAAAATAAAAAATTATGAAAAATTATCTCATAATTCTGAGATAATTAACTCATTAATTCAGAAAAACAGAGCAAAAACTTTTTATTCATGAAAAATTATCTCGTAATTCTGAGATAATTAACTCGTTAATTCAGAAAAACAGAATAAAAATTTTTTTAATGAAAAATTATCTAGTAATTCTGAGATAATTAACTCGTTAATTCAGAAAAACAGAGTAGATTTTTTTTTCTCAAGTGAATGCAATACGCTTCCGTACATTCTTTCTGCATTAAAAAAAATAAATAAAAAAAATAAAAAAAGTAATATAATGGCATTTTAGGCTTTTATGTTTCAAGAAACACGCCGTCAAGTGTGGTAGGATTTTGTTTTCTTTGCCCATCATAATTTATGATCTAATCTTGACAAAACACATATTGTCAGAAAGGTCTGAGTCTCAAGGTTCCATATTTTGTGACAGAAGTGATATTTGGACAGAAATGTATTAATTTGTTACGGCAGAATGCATACAATTAAATTCAATGGAATCTATGTCACCCGGTGGCTATTTTGGGTAATACGCCTAAACAAAATCTCATGGGAACTTCAATTTTTGTGATATCAACTTCAAATTTGGAACACAACTTGGTTAGATATATGGCTTTGATTTTATATTAATTTTATAGTAAAAAATATTTTGTAAAATATATATTTTATATAAAAGAAAAAAATATTAAGTACAGTATATTTGATTTACTGTAAATTTAAACTTCCATTACTTTCACTTCAGCAATAATCTGCTGAGTGTTTTCTTTAAAACAAGACCAAACTTTGGTCTAAATTCCAAAGCATTCTTGAATTAGAACCAAGTTTTATTAGTGCATTTTAATGTCCATTCTCAAAAAGGGGGGTGATAGTTAACCATTATGTGACAAATCAACCATTTGGTTGAGCATGTTTTTGAAAAATTATTAAAAACATACAAAAGTTTTTTCATGGCAACAAGTAACATAATTTTGTAAAGTTAGGGCTCTTACAGTGTAATATGAAAAAAATAAAATAAAAATGCTTACCTTGCAAAATTTCACCAAAAACAGTTCACATGGCAGGAGTGATTTTTTTGTTTCTGAAATCCATGTTTGAGGAAGTGTTGTGACAAGTGCTGTTGATTGACACTGTGACATCTAGTGGATTTTTTTTGGGCATAACATACCTCAACCAGATGGTAGAGATGGCTCAATCAGCTTGAGTTATGTTAGGTACTCCTCTCAATAAAATATAGTGACTCAAAATGTCCTTCAGATCCTTTGTCAGACTGAGAAAAAGCCACATATTCCTTATTTGTTTAAAGCATCACTGCATTTAAACTTTTCTAGAGAACCATTCTTAAAAGTTAATAATATTCTCCTAAAAAGGTTCTTCCATGACATCAGGCAGTAAATCCATTTTTGAAACTTTTATTTTGTAGAGTAGAAAGATAAAGATGTTCCTCAATAATATTCACATTAACCTGTCTACAAATATTCCTCCATCTGGTTGATTCCTGAAGGCAGAGTAGATGTTTAGATGATATCTCATAATCTTTTGCATGCATTTTTAGGTGGATGACTGAAAGAATAAAAGCGTTCTCTGACAGAGCAGTTGAAAGAAGTCACTTGTATTTATGTTACATTTACAACTGAACGTTTTTCAACTTGACAAATAACCACTCTAGTCATTACAGATTCATTTGGTTCAATCTAAAAGTTCAAAACTTGAGTTTGCTCCAACTACACAAACTGCACAAACTATACAAAATACACAGTTGTAGTATAGTAGTATAAATTAATAAGGACAGTATAATGACAGTAACTTATAACTTTGTGGGTCCCTGGAAAACACAATAGTCCTTCCTCATTCTAGATGTCTACAAAAACAATATGTGGCAGACCTTATAAACATTAAATTAATAATACAGTTTGATTAATAATCATCAGTTTTATTCAATGCTTACCAAATTTGACTTATACTAAACTCAGCTAACTAGTGACACTATGTTCATGTGGTATAGACAGAGGAGAACTGCTATTCATGTTCGATTATACTACTAATTCTAATGAAGTACAATGTTAAAAATGTATTAGTAAATGTAGATATTAGCATTAACCTAGATTAATAAATGCAGTAAAGTATTGTTTATTGTTATTTCATGACACCTAATGCATTAACTATTATTATCAGGGCTGTTGAAGGTTTGATTCTTATTGGTTGACCAGTGTTCTAATGTGTGCAATTATTTTCTAGTAAATGCACAGCTAAAGTATAGTTAGAGGCAAGTCTTGACCGCATTACTTTTCCATATCACGTCGCCAAATGACCCACAAACCCACAAAGACACTGACCAGGCAAATAAATATAACAAACATAGGATAAAAATGACCAACTATTTCCATGTTTTCTCCAATCTGTTTCATTATCTATGGAAAGCACGCTCTCTTTCTCCCACTCTCTCTCTCCCATACAACACACACACAAACAGTCCAGACACACACACAGAAACTTGTCATGACATTTCTCAGTATCGGTAACGTTGTTGTTTTTGAATCAGTTAAACTTACAGCTTTCGTGATGAGTGGAGACGCTGCTGCCGAACACATACAGACTCAGGTCACTCTGTTCTGCGTCGTGACTGCATTACCACCTCGGGTGTGCATTATTTTTCGAATAATTCAACGGCCTGTCGTCAATTATTCCTTACTTAAAGTATTAACCTTTATTGAAAAGCTAAAACTACCCCAAAACACGTACACTGCAGTAAAAGTGTGACAACTAGCCCTGGAAACCACTATATCATTCATTAAAGGGGTGGTATAATGCCCCTTTTTACAATATGTAAAATAAGTCTCTGTTGTCCCCAGAGTGTGTATGTGAAGTTTTAGCTCAAAATACCCCACAGATAATTTTTTACAGCATGTTAAAATTGTCCCTTTTTGAGGGTCAGTAAAAGCGAGTCGTTTCGTGTGTGTCCCTTTAAATGCAAATGAGCTGCTGCTCCCGGCACAGAGGGCGGAGCTGTTGTAAGATGCCTACAGAGTGACATGATATTGCATTTGTGTTACGTACTGTATTGCATGTGAAAAGACGGATGCGACAGCTTGAGCAGACTCACAAATGTGCTCTACTACAACAACTCTTATGGTGCGTTCACACCGGACGCGAATAGCGCGTCAGGCGCGAGTGATTTCAATGTTAAGTCAATGCAAAGACGCGTTACGCGCGTAAAAAATTCCTGCGGCGCGAATGAGGCGTAGAGCGCGGCAGACGCGAATACGCCTCATTCGCGCGTCAAGTTCGCGCAAATTGAGCGTCTGGCGCGTTAAGCGCGAATGTTTCATGTAGTGCTTTTTGTGCATTCTTGCGTTTGACTCGAATTCACGTCTGCCGCCCGAGTTGAAAAATCGGAACTTCTGCGTCAATTCGCGCCGCGTTAACCAATCAGGAGCCTGCTTGCTGCTGTCACGTGGTGAAGTGACAGTTTATAATGTTATTTTATGTTTGGCCTCGATAAATTATTTTGTAATATGACTAAAATGCTTGGTGTGCAAAGCAAATCTTTCACATAAAAACTCGATTTCAATATATGAGAGATACTCATTTTGTATTGAATGCTATTTATTCCATATTCTAGATTATATGAAACATTATTATTCTAATGTAAAGACAACAAACACAATTTAGTGTATAAAAACTTTTTAAAAAATCACAGGACAGGTTTCACTTTTGGAGGCTGGCTCCATTTATTATCAAAACAAAAATAAATGACAGATTAGGTGGGTGCGGGCGAGGGTGAACCTCGCGCCGGGCTGTAGAGCGCGGGCTCGACAGGCATAGACCACTCGAGGCCGAGGCCTTATACGGCCTACGCTGTCCTCGTCAGCGTCCTCACCGTTAGGTCCACCAAACCTAGCTCCTGGAGCAAATTGTGAAACTCCTGAAACCCTCCGGAGGGTCTGGTGGACCCGAGTACAGCGACGATGTCCCCTACGCAGCTGTTTCTGCTCTCCAGAGCATATACGAGCGGTGACTCTCTCGATTAATGCTAATGCTCGATAAACATCTAAAAAAGATGGCCGTCAACGGGTTTCGAAACTTTCGCCTCTGAGGCGAAAGTTTCGAAACCCGTTGGCGGCCATCTTTTTTAGATGTTTATCGAGCATTAGCATTAGCATTAATCGAGAGAGTCACCGCTCGTATATGCTCTGGAGAGCAGAAACAGCTGCGTAGGGGACATCGTCGCTGTACTCGGGTCCACCAGACCCTCCGGAGGGTTTCAGGGGTTTCACAATTTGTGTCAGACGCGCAAATTAACACAAAGTGGTCAAGCGTCAAACTAGATGCGGTAGACGCGAATTTGACGCGCTATTCGCGTCCGGTGTGAACACACAGTTACTCTTCTCAACATGGACTGCGTGTTCCCGGGGGCAGGTTTATGTAAATTTTAGGGTTGGTGATGTCACTAACCCAGGAGGAATGTGGTGTAGTCCCTACCAGCCGTTTGTTGTAGTCCTTAAAAAACTATTTATTTAAAAGCAAATATCTTCCTTTGCTTTGAACTTTGAGTATTGTAACTTTGCAGATGTTGTTTATGCTGAAACAGCAACATTACACACTAACTAAAGTTCGAAAAGTGAAATCATAATCAACCACCCCTTTAAAATAAAGGTCCCAAAAGGGGGTTTTCATGCAGCGTTAGAAGAACCATTTTGGGTTCCCCAAAGAACCTTTCAGTGATCCTGTTACAGTAATGTTCAGTTTGTTTTAGGCCACACGTACACAGGTATTTTTATTAAAAAATAAATAAATAAAAATCTGTACACATGAAAATGCAAAAACACGCTATGAAGCGCTGTCAAGAGCATGCCAAACCAACAGGTGGTGATATAACCCTATCCGTAAAGCCATGTTGGCTAATCAGAAGCCTAAAAAAAAAAAGGTTATTACCAGTTCTTGTAGGCTAACAACATGTTGCATAAGCAGTGACCTGTGTAGTTTTGCATTCTGACGCCTCTGTTCCGCAATATAATGGGAGAACTGTGCATGTATCTGTGTATAAGCCCTGTTAGCACAGTTATTAGCAGCAATATTTTGGCTACATCCGCCATTGCACAGATTCGCATGTAAACAAAGGAGATAGCAACACACAATCTGATGTCAAACAAAGATAAAAACAGCGCAGACTCCGACGTCACAAGCCAAAATCTCCAGTTCACCGACTACACGACAACACTGCAACCAGAGTTTCTGAAAATCTTCACCCTGGCTGGAGTTTTCAAAAAGGTTCCCTTACAGTGACCGGATACATGCGTTTGCGTGTGGACGAATGGCCAAAACGCATAAGCTGCGTGAAAAAACCTGTGTTCGTGTGAACAGGGCCTTAGATTTCGTGGACATTCAGTTTGTTTTCATTAGTCACATGTCTTCCTTTGTTTGATTTTTCTGCCGCCCCTTTGTTACCATGGTCACCGTCATTATGAGTTCGTTTGGTTCAGCTGTGTATTGTTTTACCTTTCACTGAGTCAGTACTCACGTTCCTCCTTGTCCTCTGTTTGTTGTCTGGTCACGTTTACGTTTATGGTGTGTATTACTGTTTTTGATTATTATTATTAAACTTCACGTTGGACTTTATTAATTTGCCTCTTCGTCTGTCTGCTTACACACACCTGTGACAGAGCCGTTCTTAAAAGAGCCATTTTTTCTAATGTTGAAGAACATTTAAAAAATCTGAAGAACTTTTTGTACAATGGAACAATGTTAAAGGTTCTTCACAGAGCCATAGATGCCAATAAAGAACTTTTATTTTTAATAGTGTGCACTGTAAAAAGTGATTGTTAGTTTAACGTAAAAAAGTAAGTTGCCTGGTCGCCTTAAAATTTTGAGTTAGTTGAAATAAATTTTTTTGAGTTAACACAATGAAGGAGATTGGTTTAATTAACATACACTCAAAATATTATGTTATCTGAACCACATTAATTATCTTAAGTTGATCTGACAAAAGATAAAAAGTTGTGATAACTAATCATGAAAAAAATTTTTTAAGAAATTTTAAGAAGCCCTATTATAGATCTTTCCCAGCAAGCAATAGCCATAATTTCAACGTCTATGTTAACTATAGACCCGATATAGTCCGGCTATGAGGAACCCACTTCTAGTCAAAATAACCTTGAATTGTTACATGTCATTTTTGCCTAAATAACTTGCGAGATGTGTGATATCCCATCATGTAAGCAAAGTCAACAGTGATGACAATGTGTTTCATTTCCTTGACCTGTTCTATGCGTAGCCTGTGCGTCTGTTCTTGTGCTATGGTTAGACGTTTATTTGCTTTGTTTTAGCCTAGACGTCAGGGCTGTGTTTGGACGGCTAATAGAGGTTGCTGGGTGAGATGTACATTTGGACGCCGGTCTGAAACAAGTTGCCTTCTGAGGTGTATCTTCATACAAAGCTACTGACTGAAAACACAAGTGATGTAGAAATGCATTTGCCGTGTGTTTGGGACGTACTCATTTGCTGGCCAGCTATGAGGAGGAGGAGGAGGAGGAGGAGGAGGAGGAGGAGGAGGATGCATGCAGTGAACACTTCTGTGATGTACTGTGCTAACACAACTTTTAAAGTGATTTGAGACAGACTGGAGAGCGTCTCCATGGATATTAACAAGCCTTTTTTTTTAAACGTTCACACGTCTGTGAGAGTGAGAAAAGGCTAGAGATTGGCACAGTGTGTGATTACGTTGATAAAAATAAGTGCGTGTGTGCGTGTACCTGTGTGTATGCGTGTGTGTTTGTGATAGTGTGTGTGTGTTAGTCTAACATACAGGTGGCAGATGGCCTATTTAAAATGGAAAGAACTTCACCGGCGGGCCAAGTAAACTGATGTTCACCCTCCATAAGCTCTCAAAACCATCACCATATCAGATCATTTCACATGTCTCACTCCAGTGTGGATGGATGGACGGAGATTAACTTTAGATGTAGTTATGCACTGATATTGAAATGTTGGTTGATATGGTAACTGACTTTTTTTATGTCTTATAACTGACATGACCGTGTGAAGTCGGCATTCACACTAAAGTTCAGTCCAGTTTAATTCAGATTTATTTGTATAGCGCTTTTCACGTATATCGTTTCAAAGCAGCTTTACAGAAAATTCATGTCTACATTACAATTTAGAGTGATCTGTTATAAGAGGTAACTGTCTTACTTATGTATTTCCGAAATATACAAATAACACAGTTAGCAATTTTTTAAAAACATGTTTGTTAACAAATGATTATGATAGAAAATTGCATTGGTGTATGTTGAAATATATTGATAGTGACTAAAGCACCAAAGTTTAACTTTAACTGCTAGTGAAACCAGATAATAAAGCATTAAATGTATAGTATAGATATCTGTTTAACCCTATAAAGCCTACTATATCATACACACATAATATACATTTTAAACATGATCAAAACTTTGCTGAAAAATCTGTCACACACAATCTACTACAAGCATTCTGCCGTCTGATTGATAGTTTAGACTTTTTTTTATCAAGTAAAAGCATTTTAGAACGTGGTTCACGTGTCTTTTTGCTGTAAAATCTTTACTGATTTTTATTATTTAAACATAAGAATAACTTTAATATTGCTATAGTAATATTTCAAGATGAACTCTTACTGGACTGAATCAACTTGACAGCTATCATAATTTTACTTTTTAAACTTTCACTTAAAATTTCATATGTTTGGTCTTCTGAATGAAATTGAGCAATTTTTTCCTCCTTGATTATGAGCTTCATGAGCCATAAAAGCCTGATGTATCAAATATAATATATATATATATATTTTTTTACATTTATACAATTTCAATATTTGTCTATAGGATCAATTACCTGTTCCATTTACTTTATTTAATTTGTCAGGCTTTACATGGTTAATATGTTTGAAACCTGGAATAGAACAGTTTTTGTTAGAATTTTCCAAGAAATAAGATTTGATATTATGTGCTTTGAATTTTTACCTATAACCAGATTACTTAATATACAGTGTATTCAGAGTTACATTTTCCCACTACATTTTGTTATTTAAAAACAGATTAGTGATAACTTTGCAAATTTTAGAACATAAAGAAGCAATTCATTGTTTGTTAAACTACTCATTTGCAGTTAGTTGTTCAGTTTGGTTTATGAAATGAAGATTTTCACAGGTTTTACCCAAAAACATCATGGATGCAGGAGGCAAATCTGTTCTCCATGAGAAGCATGAAAATGTGTAAAATAAGACGTCTCTCGCACAAATTGAGAAACAGTGATGGTGAGCTTTCATGTTTTAAAAATGTGTACACGGTATAATTTAAAATATAAATAATTTAATTTAATTTAATTTAATTTAATTTAATTTAATTTAATTTAATTTAATTTAATTTAATTTAATTTAATTTAATTTAATTTAATTTAATTTAATTTTAAATAATTACTGCAACATTCCATGCAAAAATAAGAATTGTCAGTTTTGATTTCATGGTGGCTTTGTGACTTTGAATTGTTTCTCCTAGACAACAATGACATTAAATGGAGAGCAAACAGACACCTTTGCTTGAGTCTCCTGATAGTTTGAGTTAGAGGAGTTTGCGAGAGTGTGATTATAAACACAATGATGTTGTGAAAGCGACTATAATGAGTATTTCAGTTCACCTGTTCAGTGTGATGATGATAGACAACCTCTGTAGTGCCTTTTAAACTTTTGACAACCGCCTTTTTCAAGACACATAAAAGCTTTAAATTATAAATTGCTGATGTATTTTATGTTGTAGAATCGCCTAAAACATGAAAATATCTTGAGCTTGTGTTCACCACAGACCTTATTTCAGGATTTAACACACACAAAAAAAAACATTTTAAAAAAACCACTGACTTCGGGACAAAATGGACCCTGAAATGCTAAAATGCAAATTCCCATTCCCATTTCCGGGTTAGGGCCTGCAAAAAATATATCATATATGCAGCACTCTAATTTATTTTAAAACCATAATTTTTATAGTGAATTTTTTTTTATTTAATTTTATGTGAGAGGAATGTGAGGTGATCTATACATTTTTCCTCTTATTAGTCCATTCTTATTCAGCCCATCATCCTATAACCATATCCTCTCTTCTAGAAATCACTCTTTGGTCGTCTTCTAAGGGAGCGTGATAACTTAAATGGCACCTCATAAGTAACTGGTTTGGAGAACTCTACATAGACAGCATCTTCTACATAGACAGCATCTTCTACATATACAGCATCTTCTACATAGACAGCATCTTCTACATAGACAGCATCTTCTACAGACAGCATCTTCTACATAGACAGCATCTTCTACATATACAGCATCTTCTACATAGACAGCATCTTCTACATAGACAGCATCTTCTACAGACAGCATCTTCTACATAGACAGCATCTTCTACATATACAGCATCTTCTACATAGACAGCATCTTCTACATAGACAGCATCTTCTACAGACAGCATCTTCTACATAGACAGCATCTTCTACATATACAGCATCTTCTACATATACAGCATCTTCTACATATACAGCATCTTCTACATAGACAGCATCTTCTACATATACAGCATCTTCTACATAGACAGCATCTTCTACATATACAGCATCTTCTACATATACAGCATCTTCTACATAGACAGCATCTTCTACATATACAGCATCTTCTACATAGACAGCATCTTCTACATATACAGCATCTTCTACATAGACAGCATCTTCTACATAGACAGCATCTTCTACAGACAGCATCTTCTACATAGACAGCATCTTCTACATATACAGCATCTTCTACATAGACAGCATCTTCTACATATACAGCATCTTCTACATAGACAGCATCTTCTACATATACAGCATCTTCTACATAGACAGCATCTTCTACATAGACAGCATCTTCTACAGACAGCATCTTCTACATAGACAGCATCTTCTACAGACAGCATCTTCTACACAGACAGCATCTTCTACATAGACAGCATCTTCTACAGACAGCATCTTCTACATAGACAGCATCTTCTACAGACAGCATCTTCTACATAGACAGCATCTTCTACATATACAGCATCTTCTACATAGACAGCATCTTCTACATATACAGCATCTTCTACATAGACAGCATCTTCAACAGACAGCATCTTCTACATAGACAGCATCTTCTACAGACAGCATCTTCTACATAGACAGCATCTTCTACATAGACAGCATCTTCTACATATACAGCATCTTCTACATATACAGCATCTTCTACATATACAGCATCTTCTACATATACAGCATCTTCTACATAGACAGCATCTTCTACATAGACAGCATCTTCTACATATACAGCATCTTCTACATAGACAGCATCTTCTACATATACAGCATCTTCTACAGACAGCATCTTCTACATAGACAGCATCTTCTACATAGACAGCATCTTCTACATAGACAGCATCTTCTACATATACAGCATCTTCTACAGACAGCATCTTCTACATATACAGCATCTTCTACATATACAGCATCTTCTACATAGACAGCATCTTCTACATATACAGCATCTTCTACATATACAGCATCTTCTACATAGACAGCATCTTCTACATAGACAGCATCTTCTACAGACAGCATCTTCTACATAGACAGCATCTTCTACATATACAGCATCTTCTACATATACAGCATCTTCTACATAGACAGCATCTTCTACATATACAGCATCTTCTACATATACAGCATCTTCTACATAGACAGCATCTTCTACATAGACAGCATCTTCTACAGACAGCATCTTCTACATATACAGCATCTTCTACATAGACAGCATCTTCTACATAGACAGCATCTTCTACATATACAGCATCTTCTACATAGACAGCATCTTCTACATATACAGCATCTTCTACATAGACAGCATCTTCTACATATACAGCATCTTCTACATAGACAGCATCTTCTACATAGACAGCATCTTCTACAGACAGCATCTTCTACATAGACAGCATCTTCTACAGACAGCATCTTCTACATAGACAGCATCTTCTACAGACAGCATCTTCTACATAGACAGCATCTTCTACATATACAGCATCTTCTACATAGACAGCATCTTCTACATAGACAGCATCTTCTACAGACAGCATCTTCTACATAGACAGCATCTTCTACAGACAGCATCTTCTACATAGACAGCATCTTCTACATAGACAGCATCTTCTACATATACAGCATCTTCTACATATACAGCATCTTCTACATATACAGCATCTTCTACATATACAGCATCTTCTACATAGACAGCATCTTCTACATAGACAGCATCTTCTACATATACAGCATCTTCTACATA
Source organism: Leuciscus idus (assembly GCA_021554675.1). Classification (NCBI taxonomy): domain Eukaryota; kingdom Metazoa; phylum Chordata; class Actinopteri; order Cypriniformes; family Leuciscidae; genus Leuciscus; species Leuciscus idus. The sequence goes on from CM038624.1 coordinate 4,593,347, forward strand.
GACAGCATCTTCTACATATACAGCATCTTCTACAGACAGCATCTTCTACATAGACAGCATCTTCTACATAGACAGCATCTTCTACATAGACAGCATCTTCTACATATACAGCATCTTCTACAGACAGCATCTTCTACATATACAGCATCTTCTACATATACAGCATCTTCTACATAGACAGCATCTTCTACATAGACAGCATCTTCTACAGACAGCATCTTCTACATATACAGCATCTTCTACATAGACAGCATCTTCTACATAGACAGCATCTTCTACATATACAGCATCTTCTACATAGACAGCATCTTCTACATAGACAGCATCTTCTACAGACAGCATCTTCTACATATACAGCATCTTCTACATATACAGCATCTTCTACAGACAGCATCTTCTACATAGACAGCATCTTCTACATAGACAGCATCTTCTACATAGACAGCATCTTCTACATATACAGCATCTTCTACATAGACAGCATCTTCTACATAGACAGCATCTTCTACAGACAGCATCTTCTACATATACAGCATCTTCTACATATACAGCATCTTCTACAGACAGCATCTTCTACATAGACAGCATCTTCTACATAGACAGCATCTTCTACATAGACAGCATCTTCTACAGACAGCATCTTCTACATATACAGCATCTTCTACATATACAGCATCTTCTACAGACAGCATCTTCTACATAGACAGCATCTTCTACATAGACAGCATCTTCTACATAGACAGCATCTTCTACAGACAGCATCTTCTACAGACAGCATCTTCTACATATACAGCATCTTCTACATAGACAGCATCTTCTACATAGACAGCATCTTCTACAGACAGCATCTTCTACATATACAGCATATTCTACATAGACAGCATCTTCTACATAGACAGCATCTTCTACAGACAGCATCTTCTACATATACAGCATCTTCTACATAGACAGCATCTTCTACATATACAGCATCTTCTACATAGACAGCATCTTCTACATAGACAGCATCTTCTACATAGACAGCATCTTCTACATAGACAGAATCTTCTACATCATCTTCTACATATACAGCATCAGCATCTTCTACATAGGCAGCATCTTCTACATAGACAGCATCTTCTACATATACAGCATCTTCTACATATACAGCATCTTCTACATATACAGCATCAGCATCTTCTACATAGACAGCATCTTCTACATAGACAGCATCTTCTACATATACAGCATCTTCTACATATACAGCATCAGCATCTTCTACATAGACAGCATCTTCTACATAGACAGAATCTTCTACATATACAGCATCTTCTACATATACAGCATCAGCATCTTCTACATAGGCAGCATCTTCTACATAGACAGCATCTTCTACATATACAGCATCTTCTACATATACAGCATCTTCTACATATACAACATCAGCATCTTCTACATAGGCAGCATCTTCTACATATACAGCATCAGCATCTTCTACATAGGCAGCATCTTCTACATATACAGCATCTTCTACATATACAGCATCAGCATCTTCTACATATACAGCATCTTCTACATAGACAGCATCTTCTACATATACAGCATCTTCTACATATACAGCATCTTCTACATAGACAGCATCTTCTACATATACAGCATCTTCTACAGACAGCATCTTCTACATATACAGCATCTTCTACATATACAGCATCTTCTACATAGACAGCATCTTCTACATATACAGCATCTTCTACATAGACAGCATCTTCTACATATACAGCATCTTCTACATAGACAGCATCTTCTACATATACAGCATCTTCTACATATACAGCATCTTCTACAGACAGCATCTTCTACATATACAGCATCTTCTACATATACAGCATCTTCTACATATACAGCATCTTCTACAGACAGCATCTTCTACATATACAGCATCTTCTACAGACAGCATCTTCTACATATACAGCATCTTCTACATATACAGCATCTTCTACATATACAGCATCTTCTACAGACAGCATCTTCTACATATACAGCATCTTCTACAGACAGCATCTTCTACATATACAGCATCTTCTACAGACAGCATCTTCTACATAGACAGCATCTTCTACATATACAGCATCTTCTACATATACAGCATCTTCTACAGACAGCATCTTATACATATACAGCATCTTCTACAGACAGCATCTTCTACATAGACAGCATCTTCTACATATACAGCATCTTCTACATATACAGCATCTTCTACAGACAGCATCTTCTACATATACAGCATCTTCTACAGACAGCATCTTCTACATATACAGCATCTTCTACAGACAGCATCTTCTACATAGACAGCATCTTCTACATATACAGCATCTTCTACATATACAGCATCAGCATCTTCTACATAGACAGCATCTTCTACATATACAGCATCTTCTACAGACAGCATCTTCTACATATACAGCATCTTCTACAGACAGCATCTTCTACATAGACAGCATCTTCTACAGACAGCATCTTCTACATAGACAGCATCTTCTACATAGACAGCATCTTCTACATAGACAGCATCTTCTACATATACAGCATCTTCTACAGACAGCATCTTCTACATAGACAGCATCTTCTACATATACAGCATCTTCTACATAGACAGCATCTTCTACATAGACAGCATCTTCTACAGACAGCATCTTCTACATAGACAGCATCTTCTACATATACAGCATCTTCTACATAGACAGCATCTTCTACATAGACAGCATCTTCTACAGACAGCATCTTCTACATAGACAGCATCTTCTACATATACAGCATCAGCATCTTCTACATAGACAGCATCTTCTACAGACAGCATCTTCTACATAGACAGCATCTTCTACATATACAGCATCAGCATCTTCTACATATACAGCATCTTCTACAGACAGCATCTTCTACATATACAGCATCTTCTACAGACAGCATCTTCTACATAGACAGCATCTTCTACATATACAGCATCAGCATCTTCTACATAGACAGCATCTTCTACAGACAGCATCTTCTACATAGACAGCATCTTCTACATATACAGCATCAGCATCTTCTACATATACAGCATCTTCTACAGACAGCATCTTCTACATATACAGCATCTTCTACAGACAGCATCTTCTACATATACAGCATCTTCTACAGACAGCATCTTCTACATAGACAGCATCTTCTACATATACAGCATCTTCTACAGACAGCATCTTCTACATATACAGCATCTTCTACAGACAGCATCTTCTACATAGACAGCATCTTCTACATAGACAGCATCTTCTACATATACAGCATCAGCATCTTCTACATAGACAGCATCTTCTACATATACAGCATCTTCTACAGACAGCATCTTCTACATATACAGCATCTTCTACAGACAGCATCTTCTACATAGACAGCATCTTCTACAGACAGCATCTTCTACATAGACAGCATCTTCTACATAGACAGCATCTTCTACATATACAGCATCTTCTACAGACAGCATCTTCTACAGACAGCATCTTCTACATAGACAGCATCTTCTACATAGACAGCATCTTCTACATAGACAGCATCTTCTACAGACAGCATCTTCTACATAGACAGCATCTTCTACATATACAGCATCTTCTACATAGACAGCATCTTCTACATAGACAGCATCTTCTACAGACAGCATCTTCTACATAGACAGCATCTTCTACATATACAGCATCAGCATCTTCTACATAGACAGCATCTTCTACATATACAGCATCTTCTACAGACAGCATCTTCTACATAGACAGCATCTTCTACATATACAGCATCAGCATCTTCTACATAGACAGCATCTTCTACATATACAGCATCTTCTACAGACAGCATCTTCTACATAGACAGCATCTTCTACATATACAGCATCAGCATCTTCTACATAGACAGCATCTTCTACATATACAGCATCAGCATCTTCTACATATACAGCATCAGCATCTTCTAAATATACAGCATCAGCATCTTCTACATATACAGCATCAGCATCTTCTACATATACAGCATCTTCTAAATAGACAGCATCTTCTACATAGACAGCATCTTCTACATAGACAGCATCTTCTACATAGACAGCATCTTCTACATATACAGCATCAGCATCTTCTACATAGACAGCATCTTCTACATAGACAGCATCTTCTACATATACAGCATCTTCTACATATACAGCATCTTCTACATATACAGCATCTTCTCTCACTTTGTCCACCATCTTGGGTGGATTTTTTTCTTTCATTGAGCTTGTTGCAGTGCATTCTGGGATTGCTTTTCTCTTTATACAAGGTATGCTGCCTTAAAATGTACACATTGCGCACTGCACACACAAAAAATATTTTGGAAAAGCCTCTGTGTCAAGAACATGCCTTGGCAACTCACTACGCTTCGAAATACAGTCTGCGTCTTTACATTTCCTGTTTTTTTAAATTGTTTTATTCATATTCTTGCTTCTCTCTCTGCCCTCTTTGTATGTTCTCTCTCCCCTTTCCTTTCTCGCTCATTATAGTGTGTTTAGATGAATAATGCATGCACAAGAGATGTAAGTTGGTGAATGTCAGCAGCTGTGCTGATCTGTGCCATGTCCAGCGTCGTTCACACACTAGACCGCTTCCCTTTGAGCCGAGCGAGGGTTTTAGTAAGCTAGCCTGCACTTAAACATGGCTGTTAGTTTGCTAAAGTGAGAACTATGGGTACATACTAAAGCAAAATTAATTTTTAGGTAGCATAGCATTGTATATTTAGCTACCACCTCCAAGTGTGAGTGTGTGTGTGTGTGTGTGTGTGTGTGTGTGGCCATGTACAGAATTCAAGCTTACTGCACAGAATACACTGTACACTTCCTACTACTGTTTAAAACAGTATGTGAGACAGTAGGCATTATGCAGTGATAATTGTTTCAAACAATAGTTGTCTCCTAGGGAACCTTAGTGAAAAATAAATATACTAAAATGTATTTGAAATACGTTTATTTTATGCTAAGAATACTACAACTAAATGTTTGTATTTATGTACTTAATATAAATACCTTGCAATTGCACTTTTAGTGTACTAATTGGTATACTTAAATGCTAAATTTGAACAACAATGCACTTTAGTTATCCAGAAATATGCTGAAGGTCAACTAAAGATATACTGAAGTATATTTGATTGTGCTAAAGTGGAACTATTGCAAGTATACTTTAGGTACACTTTATATATATTGCTTTTAAAGACTGATATTATACGGAAATCATACTATTCTTACTAATAATGACATTAAACACATTCTAAGGCTTAATATTAAGAAATGTGTGCATTGTGCAATAAAGAAGTATTCTAAATAAAGTTTAATTATAATTATATCAGTAAGTCTCAAGCGATATGTCATATATGTTGGTATATGTTTTTTTCACTTGGGTAGCACGATTAATCGTAGCACGAACAATCACGATTGTATAGGTATAAAACAGCTTTTCAACCACACAGTATCATTATTTCTGTGTTACAATAATTAAATGATCACAGAAGTACTGGGATAAAAGTTTATAGTTCGGATATAAAAACTAATGTCACCTTTTGAAAGTAACCTGAGAACCTGACACTTCAAATAAAGATTGTATTGATTACATCGACACTGACTGTTCAAAAATATATTTGTAATTCAGTCATTCATTCAAGAGATTTATTGAAAACCATTGATTCATAATGAAGCAAGTGAAGTCTTTATGAGATTTAATTATTCATTCAAACCAATAAAAAAAAAAATCGAATTAAAATTAACTAAATATTTTTATATAGACTGCAGCAATTCTAGCTTCAGGCTGGTTTTATCAAAATACTTCACACAATTCACAAAACCACACACCCAAACTTCAAAATATAATATATCCTACAAAATGAAGCACTGCAACCAAAACTACATATATTATCAAAATCAGACTTTTGCACGAAATGGCACACACTTCATTCATATTAGCAGATTTTTGTCTAACCAACTACACACTGTTGTGCATAATGAAGAGCACTCTCATCTTTAACATGCTTTGCCATAATACTAAAATAGTTCAAATTGTAGAAAATTCTTCAGATTGTTCACATGCACAGACATATTTGCAGATACACACACATGCTGTTGAAATATTTTGTTGCAACATATGCACAGCAGATATATCTACATTGGACTGAACAAAAATATGCTCACAAAAAGATTGAAGTGTTAACAATGAAGCATTGAGGTGTTTGGTCAGGTGACATGTATCGGCCAATCAGATCATGGAGTGTCATTTTGAATGGCAGTGTTTTGAAATGGTAAACATGTGACTTTATGTCAGATTGTTGTGTCTTATGCAGAGAACCGTGTTCAGTGCCTTTAAAAAGTGCCATTTTGAATTGCAAAATGTGTGTAAAGCAGAAAATGTGTTTAGACTAGTCAGTTTAAATAATTGTGCTGTGCATGTCATTTTAGTGTGTTAGCAATTGGAAAAAACTGTGACATTTTGTCAGAACCTTTAGTAAATTACATGTTATTTTGTTTAGTTAGAATCGTGGGAGAATCAAGATCATGATTCTCACTTTATCCAGAACTGTGCAGCTCTAACATCGAGTGGCTATCTGTCTGGTTTTAGGTCGGACAGTCTGGCTTTGAAATACTGGCACAGCCTTGAGCTAGATACTCATTTGACCTCCTTTTTAGGTCAAAGATTAAATTACAGTTTTTAAAAATTGCTTATACACAAATTTCTGAAACTATGTCACCATTTCTTGAAACTCTGCATACAAAACCACAAAACATGCAACGTCACACATCTCATGCAAAAGCAAACACTTCATTCAAAACTATTTTACCTCTTACTCTACACACAAACCATTACAGTTTTTCCAAATAGCTTACACACTAAAAGTGGAACTTGAGGCTCACTCAGTGAAAACATTCACTAATCATGTACCTAATCTTCAGACCAAGTCTGCAAAACTGCAAGCACATTATACGCTTTACACTCTAAACACAGTTCTCTACATGCCACACTCGTTTACCGATGACCTACACCCAATGATCATGTGTGAAAACACTTTTACAAAAAATGTATCACATAGAAATCAATACTCAGTTTTGAGAAAGAAATTATTTTTACCCCCTTAAATGTCCATTTGTAGTGTAAATATATATGTATATATATATTTACATATATGTATGTATTTAGATATATTTATGTGTATACTGTATGTGTATACTATATATACACACACACACACACACACACACATACACACTGCGTTTTAGAAATAAAGTTGACTTTCTGACTTGGCTTGTATGCATATTCAGTGTGTGTGTGTGGATATACTGTATTTATAGATATAAATTGAATGTACATACAAGCTAGAATATAGATTGTTTCACAGCAGCTTCACAATAGTAACAAATGGAAAATCGCCTGAGAAGCAGCTTGGCCAACAAGCCAGTGGTGTCAATATTCAGCTCAAGTCACTTCAGTGTTGATTCAGTTCAGTTCAATAACTGTAACATTCATCAATTGTGCATACATACTGTATATACAGTGCATTTATGCACATACATGTACGTGTGACAAACTCCGGTACACTCCACTGAACAAGCAAAAGACACAAACATAGTAGTGTTTTACATTTTTCACATCTGTGTGTAGTTTGGCGTGCATGTGTCTAATCATGTTTGTGTGTAGAGTTACAACGCAAAAACACCATTTTTGGAAGAGTTAAAATAGTTTTGAATGATGTGTTTGCTTTTGTAAGAGATGCCTGATGTTTTGCATGTTGTGTGCGTGTTTTGTGGTTTTGTGTGTAGAGTTTCAAGAAATTGAGCCATAGTTTCAGAAATTGTAAGCAATCTGGAAAAACTGTAAATTATTATAACCACATACACCTCAAACCACACAGGGATTGTGAAAAAAAAAAAAAAAAAAAAAAAACCTACTCTCTTGTGTCTTTTGCTTGTTCAGTGTACAGTGGAGCTCACAGTAGTTTGTCATAGCACTCACATGTACATGAACGTATGTGCATAAATACACTGTATACAGTATATATGCACTATAGATTAATTTACAGTTATTGAACTGAACTAAATCAACACTGAACTGACTTGAGAGAATATGATGATACTATTGTTAAGCTGCTGCGAAACAATCTGTATGGTACAAAACGCTATAGAAATAGAGGTGACGACTTGCATATTCAGTATATATATATAAAAATAAACAGAAATGTTAGGGTGAAAATGTATTTGTTTCGAAACATTGAGTTTTGATTTCTAAGTGATTGAATTGGGTATATTTACACTATAAATAGAAATGCAAGGAGTTAAAAATAGATTATTTTTTGATTTCTAAATAAACGATGTGTACACACATGATTGTTGGGTGTAGTGGTAATCTGTAAATGAGTCAAACATGAGAGTTTGAGTGTAAAGCGTATAATGTGCTTGCAGTTTTGCAGACTTGGTCTGAAGATTAGGTACATGATTGAATGTTTTCACTGAGCGAGCCTCAAGCACCACTTTTAGTGTGTAAGCAACGATTCAGCGTTTTTGAATGAAACGGGTGAGTCAATGATTCAATGACCCTTTTATCAAAACAGAGGCTGTGTTTGAAATCTGAATATGTATTTACTTTGCGACCACTACAAAAAAAAATTCGATATAGTATGAATGTGTGTAGTGTGAATGTAATCTGGACGTACTACATTCGCAATGTTGTCATTGTCATGTGACCTAATTGCGTCCCTTCACTGCCATTCCCGTGGCCTCATGGCATAGTAAAGTGTCCAACGTATGCACACTTCAGAACCTCACCGGAAGTAGTAGGTCATCAAGGTACTATTTTGCCTACTCTTTTATGAGGACTGTGAATTCGGACATACTTAATTTGTCACATGCTGTATTTCATCTACTACAGGGTTGTTGAAAGTACTTTGGTACCAAATCGGTAGTGACATTTTACAAATGTGATGATAAATAATTCCTAATTGCAACTTAGTAATATATTGTATATGTGCTGCAGATGTATTGTACTGAATATTGTAGGCCGATAGTATGGAATTTCTTTAAATTCAGCATTTGCATTCTGTAGAAATGCAGTAGCCAAACTGCAAAAGCCCAAAAGGTTAAAAAAAAAGCCCAAAAGTCTAAATGAAAAGCATGTTACAGAACACTCATAAAAGTTGTACAACTGCAAAATCAAGGTCAGTGAGAGATTGATTCTGCCTCTGCATCTTCATGTTGGGTCCAGGCTTGAGGACTTAGTCCACATCACAGGCAATGATATCTCTTACCAGGCAAAGTGGAAAAACCCTCTGAGCCTTGACTACATTCTCCACACCTTGCTCTTCATCATCCTTGTAGGGCCGCCTAAATCGGTCCAATAGAGCGGGTGAAGGTCTCTGCGTGTTACTGTCTTTCCACGTGGCAAAGTAATTTAATTCCATTTAAGCTTGAATTTAGGTTAGATTGCCAATTGGTTATTGGCCAATTATAGCAATACGTTTGATTGTTCTATTTAACTCTTTACTTTATATTTTACCCGTTCATTAGGAAGCTATGCCGCTCAGAGAGTCTCGTGCCGGCCGTTTACGCGGATCTCACGATCACAAACACACCAGATGTGCCTCACGCTCCATCTAAACTGGGATCTAGTATGTACTTAACCCTGTTCTCAGATTTGCGGAAACATAAGACTTCACTCAATCTACTAGAGAAAATAATTTCAGAGTAATTCAGAATAAAATCAAATGCAACAATTTATTATGTCGGGTAAATGTATCATGCCAATTTCATAATCAGTTCAAAGATAATCAATATAAAAACATCAAATGCTCAGAGATAAAGAGTAAAAGATGTACCTGACTCAAGAAACACATGATGCATAATGGACCGATCTCATTACAAATCGCCCTGAGCCTCTCGCTGCATTTGTTTAATTGCATTTCTTCACCCCTAATTTCCTTTGTTTTCTCAGAGAGTTGTCCTCTCTTCCAGTTCTTCCAGTTTTACATCCACATCCTCCTCGTCTCCCACTCAGATTGTTTCCATCCATCGCTGGTCTCAACATTCAGTGCACCTGTGCCACTTCTGCACTCTGAACTGGCTGATATTTTGTAAACAAGTGTGAACAATTTTGAGCCGTAGTGTGGAAACGATGACAACTGTGTTGCATGTGACCGTGGGTGGGAGATGGGTGTGAAATACGGGAGACTCCCGGGAAAAACAGGAGTGTTGACAGGTATGGTATTGGTACTGACTACTGAAATATCGGTCCGTCCGTGACATCCCTAGTCTACTATATAGTAAGGAAGTATGCGATTTTGGATGAAGCGAGTCATTTGCTTCATTCCTGAATGAATCAGCCGTTTTGAATGAATCAGTTGAATGAATGAATCAATGACTCACTCATTAAGACACTGAATTGCCACCACCTACTGGCAGCTTTAGCTTCATATTTTAAAGTCTAATTAATTTTTTTCCAACATTCCAACAAAGGGGACATATACATTTGAAAGATTTTTGAAAATTTGCCCCTATAATATTTAAAAAATAATAATTCCCATGGAAATCAATGTAATTAATGTAAACACTTAATTGAAAAGTTAATTTCTGTCACTTCTTGTAGGTTTGGGATTATTTTTCCATTTTTATTTTGTAACAAGTACAGTCATTTTCTATTTTCAATTCAAATTTGCGTAAAAATGTCTGCATAAAAACGTTTTGTAGTCCAATGTAATAACGAGCCAAAATGAGCTATTACTGTAAAATTGTGACTGTAAGTGTGTGTGGTTCATTTATCACACTTGAAATGGAAAGTCATGTCGAGCGCATTGCATTATGGGATAATGTTGTATATTGCACATTTTGGCAAATGCAGAAGCTTGTCTGGATATTCTGCATGCTGTGCACAGTACATACTTGCCAAAGAATCAGAGTAGTATGTTAGTATGCTATTCCAAACAAAGCCAGGATGGGCACTGGGGCGTGACATCTAACGGCTAAAGTCACTTAGGAACTGCTGCAAATCTTAGCCTTTTCATCACACACAACACACACACACCATCGCACAAAATCGAATTGCCTGGGTTAATTATTCATCCATGCCTCCACAGCTCTCAGCTCAGTTTAAGATGACAAGTGTGTCATGAAATAGTGTCAGAGCTTTTTTTTTTCTCCACATGTGTGTATGTGTCAGGAGTTGTTTAAGTAGGATAGCGTGTGGGTGAACGTGTGTTGGCGTGTGTGAGTGTGTGTGTGTGTTTTACGCAACATGGCCAAGTCTGTAGGCAGCAGCGTGTTGATTCACAATGGGCTCGCGCTGCATTTGTGTGAGTGTATTTGTAAAACAATCGAATATTAGCTCATGTTTCGGGACACTCGATATGGTTGTGAGTCATATTGTGTGTGAGTGTTAGTTTGCATGTGTGATGGTAAAGCTTTCTTTTGTGCAAGATGTTTTCAGATGTGAGAAACAGGCTGTTAGCATGTTGTGCATGTGTTTAGTGTGTGTGTGTGTGTGTGTGAATGCAACTCTCTTATAATGTCTCTGATGTCAGCAGATAAAGTGGAGAGGTCATATTTGATCTCCTCTCAAGGACACCGGTCTCTCTCTCGTCTTCTCTCTAACTCTATCTGGCAAAATCAGAGATTTATGCTGCCAGTTGTGGCCCTGTGTGTGTCCAGGTTGAGCCATCCCTAATCTCCCACAAATGTATTTTTTATCATTTGATGTCCACACACACACACACACACACACACACACACACACACACACACACACACACACACACACACACACACACACACACACACACACACACGGCTATCTAAATGGGGACATTCCATAGACGTAATGGTTTTTATACCGTACAAACTGTATATTCTGTCCCCTTACACTAACCCGACCCCTAAACCTACACATCACACAAAACTTTCTGCATTTTTCCATTTTTAAAAAACCTTTAATTACTTTATTTTTATACCAGATTTACAAATGAGGACGTCCCTAAAGGGAGGTTTTGGGGGATTTTGTCAGGTTTTGGTCACTTCTGGGTACAAATGTCTCCAAAATACAGTTAAGTAGGCACACACACACACACACACACACACACACACACACACACACACACACACACACACACACACACACACACACACACACACACACACACACACACACACACACACTAATCTCACCCCATACGTACATTCACAGAAAACTATAGGCATTTTTTTACATTTTTGAAAAAATAGAAACAAATGAATAATTTTGCATAATAGATACCACAGGCTGTGTTCAAAGCTCTAATTCTGCACTCAAAATCTCCTGGGACGTTTCTACTTACAAGTTTGGAAGTTGTAATTACACCAGGATGTGAGTTCAATTGATTTTGATCAGAAATAGCGGACTTGGTCTGCAATTTCATATTTCTTTCATGTAACTTACTGGCAAACAAGCTCCTTTTAGCGCTGCAACTAAATGAAGCAAAAGGCGCACATTAGATGTGTAACTATTGCCTTATCTACCCCAGAGAACGATGGGAAATGTAGTTTTACCAGACAATAGTTGTAGAAGTAATAGTATAGTATATTAGCAAACTATATTACTGTTCTTCATCAAAATTACTCTTGACAGTGCATCCGACATTCATCTTTACCAAGTTTTGCTGGTGAATCCATAATCCAGCAGCAACATTCATGCTAATCTGTCTAAACTGACCTTTCTAGTAGAGTGACACACTACCAACTCTGAAGTGCTCAGACAGAAATGCTGCCTTCAAGTCTTCCTGAGAAGTTCTTTCATGTTTGGAATTTGTAATTACAGTATTATATAAGTTATTTGGATTGGGGGAAAATGGACTCTACATGCAGATGAAGAGTAAAGGATGTGCTTTAGGAGTGTAATGATGCTTTATATATATATGTATATGTATATGTGTATATATGTACAGTACAGGTCAAAAGTTTGGACACATTACTATTTTTAATGTTTTTGAAAGAAGTTTCTTCTGCTCGTCAAGCCTGCATTTATTTGATCAAAAATACAGATTTTTTTTTAAAATATTGTGATATATTATTACAATTTAAAATAATTGGATTTCAATTTATTATACTTTAAATTATCATTTATTTCTGTGATGCAAAGCTGAATTTCTCAGGATCATTACTCCAGTCTATCACATGATCCTTTAGAAATCATTCTAATATGATGATTCATTATCAAAGTTGGAAACAGTTCTGCTGCTTAATATTTTTTCTTAACCTGTGATACTTTTTGAGGATACTTTGATGAATAAAAAGTAAAAAAAAAAAAAGAAGCAAATTTTTTTTAAATAGAAATCTTTTGTAACAACAATACTGGTCAGTAATTTGAGGTCAGTATTTTTTTTTTTTTCTTTTTTTTAAATAAATCAATACTTTTATTCAGCAAGGATGTGTTAAATTGATAAAAAGTGATAGTAAAGAAGATTTATATTATTAGAAAATATTGTTTTATTTTGAATAAATGCAGTTCTTTTTAACCTTTTATTCATCAAATATATTAGGCAGCAGAACTGTTTCCAACACTCATAATAAATCAGAATATTAGAATGATTTCTAAAGGATCATGTGATAGACTGGATGTCACATGTGACACTGAAGACTGGAGTAATGATCCTGAAAATTCAGCTTTGCATCACAGGAATTAATTATTTTTTAAAGTACATTCAAATAGAAAACTATTATTTTAAGTTGTAATAATATTTCACGATATTACTGTTTTTTTCTGTATTATTGATCAAATAAACGCAGCCTTGATAAGCATTAGAGACTTCTTTCAAAAATATATAAAAAACGTAATGTTTCCAAACTTTTGACCTGTACTGTATGTATATATGTGTGTGTGTGTGTGTGTGTGTATTTTTATCATTATCATGCTGCTCCAGAGAATGACAGGAGGTAAACTGGCTAATGAGTAGAGTATTCCGGAAAGCTTTATAGTCGATGTGATCTCAAGTGATTTTGATCTGAAAACATTGGATACATTCTGAAACTTCATATTTCTTTTCCTCTTTTCCACATAATAGCTAGCTAGCAAAAACAGGAACAAAGTGAAGAGCTTCCATCCATTGTTGCCCTGCCACAGAGACCAATGGGAAATGTAATGTTGTTGTGGAGCCTTATAATCCAGCCATTATGGGCTCATTGCCTACATTTTTGCTTAACTTCAAAAACGTATCTATACAATTACACTGCAGTTTTCAGCTGAACTGAACTCTAGTGGCAGTAAAACACCAACAACTTTTGTTCCAGTTCACAAATTATGATTTATTGAATAATAAATTAGATACATTTGTGTGCACAATACGATGTTATGACCTCAAATGCTTTTACCATAATGCATATTTTGTAAACTAATACATTTTGGTATTCATAACATTGCATAACCAGATCCATATGTGTGGCTTTTCAGACAGTAAACTTGTTCGATAGCTCACCTGGTACAGCACTGCACTTGTTCCACTGCGATACGTACACAAAACAATGCAGTATAACATGAAATGCAATGTATTATCATTTTGCAGAAATGTCACTAGCTAAATAAGTGATATTTTCTTGCTAGCTGTAGCTCTGTTCTTCCACAGAAGTGCACAAGATGTGTACAAAGTAAAATACTCACAATTATGACTTAATTATGATTGATACCAATTAGCTCCCATCATGATTTTATTAATGCACACACGCTCCCAGCTCGGGAAGTGAGGGCTTAAAAGAAAATCCCCAGTTTCCCACTGGTAATTAAAACACTGTGGTGCCGTTCATGTGTGCTCATTAATATGGCCAAATAAAAGCTTATAGTTATGCTAAGCTAAACTACGGGTCACATCCACTTGCACACATACATGTTGTGTGAACAAATTCATACACTTCAGTGCATTGGGCAGTGATGCATAAGGCAGATGTGCTGTCCTCAATGCATAAAGTATTCATTCACATGGTTACCTGACACACACATAGCTTCATTTCATTAGCAGTTCTCAGTAGATATGAACTTGTAATGATGAGCTAGCGTTTCCCACTCATCTAACTGCACATCTCTCTTTCATTTAATTCGCTCAGTTCTCATGTGCCCATCCTTTCTTTCTTCTCAGTGAGTCTCCTACACGCATACATCAACCTTCAGCACACACATCCACTGCAGAGGTGCATCCTCCATATTCAAACACCACACACGCACACTTTAGACGCATGATCAGTCTTTCTCACGTCCTCTGCTGCAAAATTGATCACACGTAAAAAGCTCATTAAAGGAGTCGCTCACCCAGATTTTGTCATCATTTACGCATCCTCATGTGGTTGCAAATCCAAATTAAAAACGGAAAAATGTAGAGGAATGTGTTAGCCCTGTTATTTCATCATGGATGATGTTGAGCTCTAAAATGAGAAGTGATGAGCATGGAAATCTATCTATCTATCTATCTATCTATCTATCTATCTATCTATCTATCTATCTATCTATCTATCTATCTATCTATCTATCTATCTATCTATCTATCTATCGTGATCTCAATTCAAACACCCACGCGATCTCATTCCTAAATGACAACAATTCTCATGAGTATTAAACCTTTGACAAGTATCACAGCGAACATTCAGATCTGAATTCTGACCCAAAAAGAGCACTTGTCATGTAACCTATTGGTATGCAACAGCTTCACAAACATTTTCAACCACACAGTATCATTACCGTATTTCTATCTCACAATAATTCAAATGATCACAGAAGTACTGGGTTTATAGTTTATAGTTATAATAAGTTTATAGTTCAGATATAAACACTGATGTCTGTGGTAGCGATCACAATAAAGTAAATCACCTTTTGAAAGTAACTTGATGTTTTTAAATAAAGATTGTATCAATGACATCATTACACCAGTAGGTGGCGACAAGTGACTGTTAAAACATTTATTTGTCATTGAATCTTTTATTCAAGAGATTGGTTCAAAAATGCTGAATAATCCAGTGATAAAACAAGTGAAGTCTTTATGAGTGAGTCATTGAATCATTCACTCAACTCGTTTTTAAAATGTAATTCATTCAGATTAATTAAACATTGTTTAATAGACTGCAGCAATTAACATTTTGTCAGAACCTCTAGTAAATTATGTTATTTTGTTTATAGAAGTCTATCTATCTATCTATCTATCTATTGTGATCTCAATTCAAACACCCACGCGATCTCATTCCTAAATGACAACAATTCTCATGAGTATTAAACCTTTGACAAGTATCACAGCGAACATTCAGATCTGAATTCTGACCCAAAAAGAGCACTTGTCATGTAACCTATTGGTATGCAACAGCTTCACAAACATTCAAAAATGCTGAATCTTACAGTGATAAAACAAGTGAAGTCTTTATGAGTGAGTCATTGAATCATTCACTCAACCCGATTTTTAAAATGTAATTCATTCAGATTAATTACAGCAATTAACATTTTGTCAGAACCTCTAGTAAATTACATTAGATTGTTTAGATGTCTGTTCAGAGTCGTGATCTCTATAGAAGTCTATCTATCTATCTATCTATCTATCTATCTATCTATCTATCTATCTATCTATCTATCTATCTATCTATCTATCTATCTATCTATCTATCTATCTATCTATCTATCTATCTATCTATCTATCTATCTATCTATCTCTGTATTGTCATTGCTACAAAAATCTATTGATATGTAGTTAATAGTTTATTTTTCATGCTTTAAAGAACTTTAAACAAGACTTACTATATAGTTGAGTGAATGTAGTGTAAACTGAATTGGTTGGCTTAGGGCAAAGTCTATGCGCAAAATGAAGTGGGAGAAAGGTCATGATTTGGCAGGACACGTTCTCATCTCTACAGGCTTCTGTGTAAGTTCTGTCTGGGCAAGGTGAGACAGGACAGGGCTCACTTTTTAACATCGCAAGCTGCCACTGTCACACCAGGTGGCCCGTCTGGACTTTTCAGAAAGGAAGACTAAAACTGTATTACGGAGAGCGAAAAGTTAAGGTAGATTTTTCCGGTTGTCTTCTCACATGGCAGTTATTAGAGGTGTTTTATTCTCAAATATTATTACAGTAACATCATCATCAACAACACTCTGACTGTTTTTGATACAACTGACTGTAAAACATGAGAAGAAACAGTGGCGGAGTAATCTTAAACAGTTTATGCCATATTATTACATGGCTCCTTGGAATAATTGATTCTGATTGGTCAATCGTGCCATCCAGTGGTACGTTATCCCCCTATAACAACCAGTAAAATCTGATAGCACAGGCTCATCCGGGTAACTTGCTAGGAACGGGTTTTGCATTTGGTGAGCTAATGCAATATTAAAACTCAAATTTAATTACGTAATTCGTTATCGAATGACTCTCTTGTTTCATACAAAAGCAGCGGCTGCCATTTTGAGACGATTGTTTTGTACACTGTAATGGATTATAAAATAATAAACAGGTATGATTTTAAAACAGTTTAATCTCAAATCAATAGGCCTATCTCTTATCCCCATAATTATTTATGTGGTGAAATGCCGTGTGATAAGTAGTATGACTGGACCGTATCCCTTAAATGTCTGTCTGGTTTGAACTTGCCGCGCTAGCAACTGCTCTCTAACAAAAGAGCTAATAATATTTTTCGACTCGGATCAATATTTCATGTCAAATTATTTACTTATGTGGCAAGTAGTCGTGTAAAAAGCGGGATAATGTGCATCCAGACAGTTGTTATCGCAGAATAAACCGCTTCAGGCGGATGAAAGACCCCTCCGCGACCCTGTTGGGGTTTATTCTGCGATAACAACCGGCTGGATGTACAGTATCCCTTACATTATAGACTGGAATAGAAAAACAAATTCCAATAATGGCATGACTGTCTGAAGCAGACAAAAATAGAGGGAAAAAGTAAGCACCAGACATTAGATATGCAGATGATACCTACACACTTCCTTTGCCAGTGTATTTACGAAATTAATAGTTGGATATACTGTAATATAATTTTTTCAGTTATGCCGGGTTCAGACTACACAGTAGTTTTATCCGTGTCAGAATATGCAGAATCTTGTCGTGTCGTGGTCTCGTGGACAAGAAACATGTCAGGCTACATGCTGCTTCCCTACCGAATCATCGCTTGCCGTCTTTAACGACGTGCGTGATGTCATAGAGAAGACGGAACTTGCGACGGACTTCCGGAAACAAGAGCGTAAACAAACTAGCAAAGCGGTGTGTTAGCTTAATGTTAATTCCAGTACTCACCGGAGTTCTGAGGCGAGGCTGTTGTTCGCCAGCATTGACCTTTTTTGGTCAACTTCACAGATGTGACGGAACCCGCCGTGAATGAATGAATGAATGAATGAGGCATTTATATAGCGCTTTCATATGTACTGTACACCCAAAGTGCTTTACAATCATATCAGGGGATCTCTCCTCAACCACCACCAGTGTGCAGCATCCACTTGGATGATGCGACGGCAGCCACAGTACAACGGCATCAGTGCGCTCACCACACACCAGCTATAGGTGGAGAGAGAGTGATAGAGCCAATTCAGTGGATGGGGATTATTAGGAGGCCATGATTGGCAAGGGCCAATGGGTGGAATGTGGCCAGGACACCGGGGTTACACCCCTACTCTTTGACGAGAAGTGCAATGGGATTTTTAATGACCACAGAGAGTCAGGACCTCGGTTTTACGTCTCATCCGAAGGACGGTGCTCTTTTGACACTATAGTGTCCCCGTCACTATACTGGGATGTAAGGACCCACACAGACCACAGTGTGAGCGCCCCCTGCTGGCCTCACTAACATCTCTTCAAGCAGCAACCTGGTTTTCTCAGAAGGTCTCCCATCCAGGTACTAACCAGGCTCAGCCCTGCTTAGCTTCAGTGGGCAACCAGTCTTGGGCTACAGGGTGAAATGGCTGCTGGAAGACCGATAAAAAATGAAACATGCTAGTCTTTCTGTCGTGACGTCTTGAAGGGTTGCAGATGCAGCGTCAGTTGTCTTCCACTATTGGTGCATTCCCAAGTCCTCCTGGGAAGTTTGTATTTACGAGTTGAGAAGTCGTGTTAGCGACGTCAGGTGCATTCAAGTCAGTTTAGTCGGAGCAAGAATTAATTAAAATACAGCAAGGTTTTTATATTTACTTCTAGAAAATGAAGAACAAAAAATGGACATGTGGTGTATTTTTTGAAACCACTGTAAACTTGACCATTATTATGTTGTTATATTACAATGCTATTATATTTTGTGCAGGGAATTGACTTATTTTGATATAAATAAAAAAGCCTGACAATGTCACTGCTACATACTATAAATACTGTGGTATTCTGCCACGTTTCATACTGACACGCCCCCAACTCGTAAAGATCGGAGTATTTACGACTTTGTGGTGGCATTCATGAGCGTTTGGCTTGTAAATATGTTTTGTTTTTTTTACATGACTTGAACGCACCATATGACACAGTATACAAGATGAAATGATCGATTTATTGTGTCCCAACGCCCATTGTTGTTTAGTCTGCACCTGGCATTAAACAACAGACACATTTGACAATAAAGATGGTCGATGGTCCACTTTAGACATTCTACTGACTACAAGTAACTTTACAACTACATGTCAACTTATTCTACTTACCCGAACCCTCATCTAACAGTCTAGTAATCATCTAATGAGAGTTAGTTGACATGTCGTTGAAAAGTTATGTCTAAATAGACCATCAAAATAAAGTGTAACCTAAAATCAAGTCAGGATTCTTTGGCCTTGTGTCCAGCAAAGCATTGTTTACCATAAAAGTTGAAGAATATTCATCTTTGGGTAAAACGCAGCGCAAATCAGTGTCACTTTTTACCAATCCGTCCAATCATAGTGAAGGAGGGGCGGGACAAATACCACACCACCACATTCTGCTTGTACAACGATAACAAACGACAACAAAAAGCACATCTCTTCATCCAAAACTAGTGCCAAAGCAAGTACGTTACATTGTGTCGACATTTTTATAT
>CM038624.1:4618393-4654368 GCA_021554675.1 Leuciscus idus
GACCTGTCCTGTCCCCTATCCTATCCTATCCTATCCTATCCTATCCTATCCTATCCTATCCTATCCTATCCTATCCTATCCTATCCTATCCTATCCCATCATGTCCGGTTCTGCTTCCTGTCCTGTCTCCTGTCCTATCCTATCCAACCATGTCCTGTCCTGTCCAGTATGGTATATATTGTATCCTGACCTGTCCTGTCCCTTATCTTGTCCTATCCTATCCTATCCTATCCTATCCAACCATGTCCTGTCCTGTCCAGTATGGTATGTATTGTGTTCTGCCCAGTTTCTTATGCATGGAATTTATTAAATTCTGTCCTGTCCTGTCCCGTCCCATCCAAACCAAACTTATCCTATCCTGTCCTGTTCTATCCAGCCATGTCATGTTTTGTTCAGTATGATGTGTTTTTTTGTATGTATCCTGTCCTGCCCTGTCACCTATCATATCCTTTCCTATCCTATCCTGTCCTGTCCCATCCCATCCCATCCCATCCAATCCCATCCTACCTGTTCAATACTATGCAATCCGATCCTGTCCTGTCATGTTCTGTCTGTATCCTGTCCTGTTCCATCCCATCCCATCCCTTTCTTGATTATGTCCTTTATACATATTTTATTTAGCTGTATTGGGGTCTGTTGTCTCTTCAGTTTGGCTGAAGGCAGAATCATAAGCCACAGGGCTATAGGCTTGGCACAATGTTTGTTTGTTTTTAGTTTGTTTTGATTGTTTGCTGTTCCTTCTGTGAGTGTTTAATACTGTTTATGTGCTTGACTTAGTTTACAGAAGTGCTCATTAGTTATCACCCCCATCGACAAGCCACTCAGCATCATTAGACCAGCACAAACACACACACACACACACACACACACACACACACACACACACACACACACACACACACACACACACACACACGTATGCAGAAAGAAGTCGGTTTTGTTTCCATCAATTGTTCAGAAAGTACATAGCTCAAAAACTATATCAATGGAAACATGTTGAAATGAGTTGCATACTTAAATATGAAAATAGTTTGTATGTATTCATGCTCATGTAAAACGTTCACATGTAAAATTTTTTTGTCTTACAAATATCCTTGTCACTTTCCACTGACCGTTTGTAGCAGTGTCTCGCCGTTTCATGTAATATCAGTCTTACAAGCTGCCAGTAACATATTAGCTATTTTAACATATACTGTACGTTTTTTTAGGAAATAGAGGAGGAAACTATGGTGAATAGCAGCATCTCTTTCCAGAACTGTATAATTGGACATGTTCAGATGAAAAGGTCAGCCATTGGTGTGACACGGTATCTTCTACAGAGCTGTTAGTTCAAAGTTACTAGTGTTCTTTGATTTCTACAGATTAAGACATTTCCAACAGTATTTTAGGGATAGTTTTCGTTCACATGAAAAGCTGTTGCAATGTTTGCATTAGGCCTATATGTGCAGTCTCGGTCACACTGTAGTTTAGGCTCCAATTCTCACTGTTAACTAACTATTAACTATGACTTTTGCCTTAATAAACTCCTTATTACTGCTCATTAATAGTTAGTAAGGTAGTTGTTAAGTTTAGGTAGGATTAAGGGATGTAGAATAAGGTCATGCAGAATAATAACATTAATATGTGCTTTATATGTACTAATAAACAGCCAAAATCATTGTAATATGCATGCCATTAAGCAACTTTTATAGTGAGAAACTACAGTTACTGTGCTCTAATTAGCAATGTTTTACACACAAATAAATAAATAGCACGTACAGTAAAATTCATATGAATCACGTAAAAAAGTTTTTATTCCACATGGATTTGGATTGGCCCCTTATGAGCTCTGACATGTTGTCATGTGACCAGCCTGTCAAGTTACCAGTAACGATTACAACATAAACAACAACACTGTTAAAACTTTACAAAGCCTAAATCTAAAAGTACATCTAAACAGAACAATCAAACCAGCAATATAGCACAATATACTGTACATACACACAGAAGACAACATAACACAGATCAGCATGTGTGCAATATAAAGACAGAATAAATACTGTATGAGTGGAAAATTGAAATGTCTATTAATAATAATAATAATAATAATAAAGGACTCAAGTCAAAACGTATTAATTTACAAAGATAAGAAGTAGACAGGGCAAATATAACAACATTCATATAAAGTAAAGGGATTATTTATTATAAATTCCATATACTTAATCAATAAATTTTCTTTAGACATAAGCCAAAAAGTTACTTCATGTATATACATCTTTTTTTTTTAGCTTTTTACAAATTAATTTCACTATAAACAAAAGTTAATAGCTATAATATGAAAGAAGAATTTTCTTAAGATAAAACTACAAATATTTTGTTAGTCAATGTTTCATTTAGTTTACGTACTTAAAATAAAGACAATTTTGAAATACCCTAATGTTTATTGTGATGTCTTTTTAAAATATGCCTCATATTTGTGTTAACAAACACTAACATATAAAATGTGCATGTGTTCTGCACATCAACACAACAATGGTTTATTTTAATTCTTTCAATGGGGAGTGTTATTTGCTTTAAGACAAACTAAACAAAACCATCAGACCAACATAAAAATGCACTTTAAATAAATGAAAAGATGACCTCGCTAGCTAATACACTAAACATCACAAAAATCCAATGATTTGATTTCATGGGGTCTTTAAAGAAACTATTAACCAATATGAATAAATGTAACTTTTAATGTAACATTTTAATAATTTAATAAACTTTTTTAATCTCCAAGGAGGCATATTTAGCCAACTCAGGAACCTTCTAGAGACTTTTCTGCTGAACCTGTGCTATGAAGAACCACTGAAGAAGTGTTATTTGTAAGCGTGTGTAAAGCACATTTATGATGGGGAAATCTTCCAGAAAGCGTTGGTGAGATCGTCTCTCATATCCCTCCTCTCATCTCTCCCACCCTCTCTCCTTTTCTCTCTGTCACAAACCTGTTCAGTGACTCAGAGGTGGAACAGTCTGCCAGGTTTCTTTGTGTTCCTAGACCTACACCAACTCTCTCTCCCTCTGTTTCTCTCTCTCTCTCTTACCCACTTGTCCAGGCACTTATCTTTCCCTCACTTTTCATCCCTCTTTTCCCCTCATTGCGGGTATTTTGGTCGGTTGTTTGTGGCTGATGAGGGCTCGTGCTAAGCTTCCTCTGCTCTGCTCATGTGTGGTACGTACATTTTTCCTTCCAAACGTCTTGCTCTCTGTCTTTATGGTGCAGGGCTGCTGTTGCGTGTTGTTTAGATATTCACTGCGTGGATCTAGAGTGTGTGTGTGTGTGTGTATGTGCGTGTCTGTCTGACTAACTGGCACTTGATTTATGGTGTGATGCATGTGTGTGTGCGCCTGTTGACACAGAAGGAGCATGGCAGCATACACGTGTGTACATGTGTGCTTATACACACGTGTGTATGTGTGGATGCATGTGTGCTTATATGTGAGACAAATGAAGCTAGAAAAATGAAAGCCGAACGAGTCTAGGATGAGCAGCCATAAAATGCATTTATGCACTGGACAGCATTGCATACATTAGCAGTTTGTTTGTTCATGCAATATGTTGCTCTTTGAAGCCTTTGGCTCGCAGACATTTTGACCAAAGATTACTGGACATCATTTTGTGTATTTGAATGTGTGTGTGTGTGTGTCTGTGTGTGTTCTAGACAGCCTAAAAGTCTGCGTCTGTCTATTTCTCCCTCTCATGTATGACTGGAAGTGAACTGGGTGTGTGTTTTGTGTCTTTTTGTGTGTGTGTGTGTGTGTGAATGTGTGGTAAGAAACCATACGTCTGTTAATATAAATACACTGATTTGGAAATGTTCTAATGTCAACACAGTTTGCTGAATAGACAGAAATGAGTGAGTATGGCAGCTGAAGAGCTGAGGGGCAAAAGCGTCCGTTTGGCATGTTGACTTGATATCCATCAAGCTGTAAAGCCTTCTACCCCCTGGCCATTTTTTCAGAAAAAATTGCATCGCTAATGTGGGCATATAATATTCATTGGTCTCCTCATTACTGCACAATGCTGTAAAAACAGAGAGAGAGAGGGAGAGAAAGTGCGTCGGCAATACAGAGGACAGGCAAAGAACTGAAGGTTAAAGGTCAGATGCCTACCCTTAAATTGTACATTCAGCCTCCAGCTTGTGTTAAAGTATCTCATGTGCTGTGATTTTCCATGCTTTTTCAGGCTGGTTTACGCAGGCTTAGCTGGTAGAATCCAGAATAGCCATTTGAACTAGTATGGTGAAGGTTTACCAGGCTAGTCTTTCTCTTCCAGTTAACTAAAACTGAACATCACACAGTAAGTGACGGATTTGGAGCACCAACACAAAATAGCGCTACTAATGGGAAGTACACAAGAGACATGATCCACAATTAGCATGTTGCTAAGCTAACAATGCAATACACAAGTCCTTGCCCAGTTAAAGGTGCTGTAAGTGATGTTGGGTGACATCACTTCTTGTTGACGTTCGAAGTATTGTCAAACAAAACGGAGGCTAGCTCGACCCTCCCTCCTCCTCATCCCGTCCCCTCCCCCTCCCTTCCGTGCTTCCTGAAACAGTCATGAACCATTTAGAAAAACCAAACTGGATTTACCCTCCTGTCCAGCAAAAACAGAGCCTCCTGAATGTCGGATTGGAAGCCCTTCTCCGGCGGAGTTCTCGCCACCTTTTGAACGCTTTTCCGATGTAAATCCTTCTCCTTTTCCCTCTTCTTTGTTATTTGTTGATCGGAACATCGTCTCTTTGGTCGTGTGTCGGCCATATCAAAATTCTCAAGAATATACATTTTTAACGTTAGTCGTTGTCTAGGACATCTCTCCCCTAGCTAACTTCCCTCTTCATGTTTCTCTCTCCTCCACCCCCCACCCCCCCCCTTCATGTGCACGCGCACTAACCCCCCACCCCCACCCCCAAATTATTCTTGTCGGTGATTGGCTGGAACACTGTTATGTTTTGTGGTCCAGGCTGGGCCAGTTTGTTTTTGTTGCCGTTTGTGGAGCCTGGGCTGTCTACAGAGACCGCGTTTTTTTTACAGTGTGTTCAGGGGACAGGCAGCTAGCGGATAGTGAGGAGATGTTTGCTGTATGTGACAAAAAATGTTTTGGCCTAAAAAACGCGTGACATCGCTTAGAGCACCTTTAAGCGCAAATCCTACCCAGCTAATTTCATTGGTTAAGGTCAGGGTGTAGGGTGGGTTAGGGTTAATATTTGTTTTGGCATTATGTCGGCCATGACACGACCAATGAAATCTTCAAAATCAGCAGTGGGGCGGAGTTTGCAAAGTTTGGGAAAAACATCACGCAACACAGAACAGTGCACACAAATATTTGGTCTTTTAATTATGTTGGATTACTTTAGCAATACTACTCAGTATTAAATGAAATATAAGTATATTTATAATCAACAGTTCTCTTGAATCTTTTACCATTTTACTTATCACAATGCATTCTGGAATTACCTTCTTACCTTCTGTTGGGATGCAAATCTTTTTTTTAATTCACTTGAAAAAATTCTATTATTTAAAGGGAATAAAGAAAAAATTAGTTTTTTGTAAAATAACAATTTTAATGCAAAATAATGCATTTGAACTATATTCAGATATTATTATTTTAAAATATGCAGACATTCACATATTTGTTATGCCGAATATGCAGAAAATGGCTCTGTTAATGTTTCTTGTCTCGTCACATTCAATTACTAATTACTGAGTCGCATACATTATATAGGCTGTTTTTAATCCAAAACAGCAAAATGTGACAAAAAAGTCGAACTATTGGCATCACTAGATATTAAAGACAGTCATTTAACATTTCTATTGTAATTCTTACCTTGCAGTCTTTCACTGTAATTTAAGTGTCGCACTGGAATTCATGCTTGGCTTCTGTGAACAGTAAAGCCTGCCTTCTTCGATTTGATTGGCCATCGCAATAATTTTGACATTGATGAGTGTTATTGGACTGCTGAGCATTAAAAATGTTGAATCCTAAAAACACTGAGTGTGGTATATCATCATATTAAACATATCAAATATTTGGTGCAATTTGGCCACATCTGTTTATTGGGGTTTGTCTACTGTGGTTATGGCCCTGCATATGATGAAGTGTGTGTGTGTCTGCATCTAAAATGCTGGCTAGGTTTTTGGAACAGAGTTTGTTGGTTGTGTGCTGGTCATTCAGTGGGGTGTGAAGGAAGTGTTTGTAGACTTACAAACAGAATTGAGAGAATTGTCTGAGAGAATGAAAGTATTCATATATTATATTGGTTTAGATATTCATATGAACTACTAGCCTGGGAAAACCCAGACTACTTCCAGCGAATTTTAATTCTCTCTCCAGGATAGTCTGGAGAAGAGCCCATTCAAACTCATTTCTGTGCCGCCGAAATCACGGCACCAATCAGAAACGTTTGGGGAGGGATTTACATGATGACGACAGCGCAGCGACGCTGAAGGAGATTTCATTACAAAGATGGATGCCGCCGTGGAACATCACTCGTTCGAATCATAGACAGTATATAAACGAATCAGTTATCGCGTCTGTTTTGAGCGATTTAAACTTACCGTTTTCGTTAAAACCGGAGCAAAGAACAACACTCGAAGCATACATCATCTCCTTCATCGATCTGATTGGTTTTATGACTATCCAATTGCGGCCAGAGGAATTTGAGCTACGTCGGTTGGTGACGCCCCTTTGGAAATGATTTGTCTACATAGCTTCCCCAGACCCTATACTCAGTTTCAACTGAGAAGGGTCTGGTTTTAACCAGGCTAATGAACTACAGCTCTCCTTGGAAAACAGTTACTTCTCAGGGTGACATCTGGAAAAGAACATTTACATGGTTCCCTTCTGAGGGACACATCAGTTACTGATGGGGACGCGTCCTTGCAGAACCCTGTGTCTGAGGCACGCGTTACTTCACGCCAATATCATTGGACAACGCATTGTGATGAGCGCCCAAACATACAAATAGGGCGACTGCAAACACTTCATCAGCTTCTTTGTCTTCAGGAAGCCGCTTGTGTGTTGCAAAGAAGTGAGATTGTGTCTGTGAAGTCTTGTGTTTTGTCATGAGTTAGTTCATTAAAAGTTTGTCAAGTCTCTGAGCCTCACGGTTCCGGTCCTGCATCTGCGGAGACAGCGTGGAGACTGTGATCGTGGGGATCTCAGATGAAGCCATAACTGAGGAGCTTGAAGGATTCTCCCTCGCTTCTCCGCAGCTCTCGCTAACCTGGAAGCCGTTCTTATCTTAGCGGCTTCTTTCGGGTTAGATGAGAAGAGTTTGCTCGCTTCTGGTTAAGAGGAACTAGAAGTCGAGTCAGTTTCAGAAAGCACAGCCATGTCTAAAACCCCCTCTTATAAAAGCCCCACATATGATGAGTTATTGGAGCTTATGACTCGCGCCACGACCCGACTCAGTACGAAGACACCCGTGGACAATTAAATAAGAGATATCTGCCGGGTCATAAGTCTCCAGCTCCGCTGAGCCTTCCATACACCAAGGTTGCAGGTTCGTGGAAACACACCTGTACTCTGCTTGCATAGTCCCTTTGACTTTGTGAATATCGAGGGGATGTGTGAGCGAGGTTATGGACGAATGCCTCGGGTTGAAGGGATTTTGGCTAGCTATCTCTCCCCGGGGACATCTTCGTCTTTGAAGGCTCCAGTTCTGCCATTTGTGCCAGATAACATTGAGGCTGGTTGACAAATCATATGCGGCGTCAGGTCTGGTCAGGCTGGTGGTGCCCTGTACGCCAAGGCCAAACCAGGCCGACCTACCTAAATACCTGGACAAGGGCACGAGTCAGTCTCCCGAGGCAGTCGCCCAATTGTGCACATACAGATCTGGACCTCCGCTGCACCAAACAGGCCGATCCAGTGCAGATATGGTGGTGGCGTAGAGCTGGGGCTCAATTGCATTACTATGTTCCTTCAGACCTTCAGACGAATTGAATTTGATGACGTGTTTAAAGGCGCCCTATTTATACGCTCCGGCACTCCGCGTGACGTCATCGCACTGCGTTTGCCAATGATATTGGCGTGGAGTTACACGAGCTTCAGACATCGGGTTTCGTGAGGACGCGTCCCCATAGCGTCAGCAACTGTCTCATTCCCTTCTCCGGGTTACACACGCAACCCCAAGAGGATTCTCCACGATAAAACTCAATTGCATTTAGATGTCAGTTAATTCACAGGCACAACAGAGTTGTTTTGTCTGAAGAACCTCATACATAGTCAGTCACATTACCATATTTCAACATGAAGCGACACTGGACATGTCCAGTTGGTGGAAAACACAGCGTATCATGGGTCCTTGCACACTGAGTCCGAGATTTTCGTAGCTGTTTTTTTGTAATTATATTACATACTGCACTTTTGAAGTATTATTATTACAGTTTATATTATATTATTATATAAGCATATAATATTATTATCTGAATTGGATAAAATGGTTTGTGGTGTTGTAACAGTTGTTTTGACCACTTCAGACAGCACTTCAGACAGTGCTACTGTCTATATACAATTGTACTTTCGGTGCATGTGTGCTGACTGAATACATCAGAAAACAAGGCATGTGTTCATTACAACATGGTGTAATGAGTAAAAAATGTGCAGTTATAAGTAACTGATATGTTCCTTAAAAATTACTTTCTCTGGTGTAACCAAAGTTGATGTTAAGTTTATTTTGAATTTATTATTATTATTTTTATTTTTTTTGATTACCATGTTAGGCTACTGTGCAAATTATAAAGTAGTAGACACAGAAATAAGAAAAATATGATAGTCAAATGAAATATTAGCAATTTATGTCATATGTTATGCTTTAAAAAAAACTAATGTCAAATTTGAGAGATCTGCTGAAATTTTTTTTTTTTACTTAAATCAAGTTAAAAATATTATTTAACATAACTGAACCAACCTATATTATTTTATTCCAACAAAACAATTTTTATGGGTAAAGGTAGAAATAGCACTTTACGTTAACAATTGCAGGTTATCACTTTTTACAGTGTGTTGTGGTTATGATATCTATCAGAAGATGATAATGGGGTCACGCTTAAACCAGCAAAACCTTGACCCAGAAATAAGCAATTTGTGTTGAAAGTTGTGACAACTTTGCAAGGTTATTGATGCTCATGCCTCCTATCCGTAATGAGACTTTCTGCTTTATGAATCTAATAACATAAAAGTTGGAAAACTATTTAGCCTACACTATCATTCAAAAGTATAGGGTGAGTAAATTTTTTTAAATACTTTTATTCAGAAAGGATGCATTAAACTGATCATTTGTTTTTACAGTAAAGACATTTTTAATGTTACAGAAAATAAATGCTGTTCTTTTGAACTTTATTTTCATGGAAGTATCCTGAATAAATATCTCACGGTTTCCACAATAATATGAAGCAGCACAACTCTTTTCAACATTAATAATAATCATAAATGTTTCTTGAGCGGAAAATCATCATATTATAATGATTTCTGAAGGATCATGTGACACTGAAGACTGGAGTGATGATTCTGAAAATTCAGCTTTGATCACAGGAATAAATTACATTTGAACTTATATTCAAGTTACAGATTACAAATTATTATTATAATTAACACTGTTTTTACTGTATTTTTGATCAAATAAATGCAGCCTTAGTGCACAGAAGAGACTTCTTTCACAAACATTCAAAAATTACCAACCACAAAAATATGTTAATGAATTACTAAATACAAATGAGTGCATTTCTTAAGACATAAGGCGTTGTAGAAGTGTGAGTATTTTCATGTGTAAAGTCTATGTTTTTGATTTGCATAAAACCTCCTGCTGCTTTATTGGTCTTTCATGTCGTATGTGTTGCACATTTCCTGAAACCGCCTGTGTAAGATCTATCATATATTTGTTGCATTTTAATATGTATTTTTCTAAGAATATGCTTTTAATGCATATTTTAGCAGTTTGTTTTCATATGGAATTCTGCTCCTGGTGTTTATACATTAGACTAACTTATTTAAATACGGAGATTATATCTGATAGCTTGTCTGTAGATTTAGGCGTCCGATTGAACAATGCCTTGCATACATTTTTTATTTTTTTTATTTCTGGTGTATTTTTGTGAGATCTCATAAACACACACCCACTGCACATATACACATACATATACACACAGTCTGCCAACTGACTTACCGTAGGGAATCCCCTCCCCTGCAGATGTTACCATGGCAACGCTTTCCAGGCTAGGGAAGGAGTCCCCCTTTCTCCGCTCTTTTAGTTGGATGGGAAATATTTTAAAGGGATAGTTCACCCAAAAATGAAAATTCTGTCAGTAATTACTCACCCTCATGTTGTTCCAACCCCGTAAGACTTTCGTTCATCTTCGGAACACAAATTAAGATATTTTTGATTAAATCTGAGAGCTGTCTCACTCCTCCATAGGCTGCTATGTTATTGAAACTTGCCGGCCCAGAAAGTTAGTGAAGACAATGTTTAAAATAGTCCAAGTGACTACAGTGAAACAAAAATAATGACTTTATTCAACCATCTCTTCTCTTCCATGTCATTCTCCTAAGCTGTTGACGTAGTGTAACAGCGCAGCGCTTCTGGGTTGTACGTCAGAACGTAGGCTCACTATTGGCTGACGCTGGTCATGTGTGTGATGCGTGTGATGCTGGCCAATAGTGAGCCTCCGTTCTGACGTACAACCCAGAAGCGCTGCGCTGTTACACTACGTGAACTCACTCAGAGAAACACAGAAGAAAATGAAGAGTTGAATAAAAAGTATTCTCATCGCTTGATAAACTTAAGGTTGAGTCACTGTAGTCACTAGGACTATTTTAACAATGTCTTCACTAACTTTTCTGGGCTAGCAGATATCGATTACCTAGCAGCCTATGAAGGAGTGAGACAGATTTAATAAAAAATATATTAATTTGTGTTCCGAAGATGAACGAATGTCGTTGGAACGTAATTAATGACAGAATTTTCATTTTTGGGTGAACTAACCCTTTAACTGCCGGCGGCAGAGTACTCTGTCATTTTGCAATGCATTGTGGGAAAGGAAACAAAACAATGTATGTGTAATATATATATATATATATAGTGGGCTCCACAAATATTGGTACCCTTATATATGAGTGTAGTAAAAAAAAAAAAAAAACTCACTGTAATTTTTTTTGTGCAATTTTTCCTCTTAGTCTTTTATCCAAAATATGTGCAATAGATCAATAGCTTTTTATTGTCATTCAACTGTACATTTAGAGTGCACATATGAACGAAATCCCGTTCCACCGGCTCATAAAAATATAATAAAAAATGCTACAACGTGCGTTAAAATATGGCACTAAAAAGAGTTTGACAGCAGCATATAAATATTGATATTGCACATGCAAATGGCGGCATATAAATACAAAATTTTGCACTTGTTAAGTGGTGGCATATAAATACAGTTATTCCACATTATAAATAAATAATGTTATTTCAGTAACTAAAATCAAACCTTTAATTAAAGTCAAATAGTTGAAAGAAAAAAAATCTCATCATTGTCATGCTGGAAGATTCAACCACCGCCCAGTTTAAGCGTCCTGACCGGGTCAGTCGGGTGCTGATTTAACATCGTACTTGATGGAGTTTATGATACTGTGAATCCTAACAAGAGAATTTTCCCCACAGCATTAAAGATCCTCCATCATACGTCACAGTGGGGATGAGGTGCTTTTCTACATGGCTATCCTTCTCTCTATGCCAAACCCACCTCTGATGTTCTTCCACAAAGCTTTATACTTTATTTTGGTCTCATTTGACCATAAAACCCCGTGCCGCGGAAAGCTCCAGTAACATCTGGGTCTGACTGGAGGTTCATGAGATGCTGTTTGCAATATTCCCAGACAAGGTGTGTTTATACAGGTGAGATCTGGGTAGGGTTGCACCAGCCGTTCGTAAGTTCTTTCTTAAATTGGAACGTAAAGTCCACACTAGAGGCTTAGTAACTACTAGCTAGTTTGTAACTGACTCTGTACTTTATTCCGTTGCACCATTTGTTCGTAAGGCAGAACGTTGCTAGTAGGTCGTAAACTCTCCGTAAAGTAACGTGTAGTCATATAATATGACGTTTAGCCTCGATGATCCAGCAGCCTTCAAATACGTGAGCAGATGTTGTGTTGAAATGCCGTGAATTTCAGTTTATCCTTCATTCTTCTGCCTCACTAACGGTAAAAAAAAGTTTCCATTAAATACGATACTTGATCATGAATAGCATAAGTGTTTTTATATGTAAATAGCATTCAGAAACTGTATATGAAATGAAATTAATAAGGATCAATAAATAAATATTGATACAAAAAACGGGTTCATGTTAAAGATAGCCGCTAATAAAGTAATCTTTTCACATAATGTTCTCTCTTTAAATGTAAGCGAGTGCAAATGTCAGCATAATCATATATGTCTAAAGAATTGAAGTCTGAAAGAATTAATTATTGCCCAGATTGTGGAAATGAAAATTCCAACAATTAAACTATTATCCTTAAAGCTATTTCGTGATTTGTGCAGATCAGCAACCTTTTGTCACACATCATTACTGTATCCTCAGGTCTCTCCCATACACTATACAAAAATCCACCTATTTCAACTTAAAAACTTAAGTTCAGTTGCATTTCAGTTCATTTTAACTTTAACTTTTTTTTTTTTTTTTTATCTCGTTGAAATTGCTTAAATTATTTTGATGAGTTAAAGTAATGTATAAACATAAGTTGCATGATGTACTTTTATCATTTTTGTGTCACTACATATTTAGAGCCAAGTCAAACAGGAAGTCATGAAGTGTTCCTGATCACTTAAAGGAATACTCCACTTTTTTGGGAAATAGGCTCATTTTACAACTCAGAGTTAAACAGTTGAGTCTTACCGTTTTCGAATCCATTCAGCCGATCTCCGGGTCTGGCGGTACCACTTTTAGCATAGCTTAGCATAGATCATTGAATCGGACAGGACCATTAGCATCTCTCTCAAAAAAATGACCAAAGAGTTTCAATATTTTTCCTATTTAAAACTTGACTTGACTTTAAAACAGGCGTAATGATATGACACAGCGCCTGAAAATAGTCCCCAGCTTACAATGTGACCGGGACTAAGTTTGTCTAACCTATTAGACCTATTTTCAGGTGCTGCATCATATCATTACGCCTGCTGGACTCATGGTACGCCAGCAAAGTTTCTTGATTATTACGCAGGAATGAGAGTATAGTTCCTAGCCATATCAGCCTAGAAAATCACAACTTTTCTTTTTCCGTCGGTCTTAGCACACGATGTAACTACAGAAGAGTCAAGTTTTAAATAGGAAAAATATCGAAACTCTTTGGTCATTTTTTTTGAGAGAGATGCTAATGGTCCTGTCTGATTCAATGATCGATGCTAAGCTATGCTAAAAGTGGTACCGCCAGACCCGGAGATCGGCTGAATGGATTTGAAAACGTTAAAACTCAACTGTTTAACTCTGGGTTGTAAAATGAGCCTATTTCCAAAAAAAAGTGGAGTATCCCTTTAAAAACATAACATATGAATGGGAATATACTGAAGTCAGATTTATACTTATTAGAATATGTGCCAATAATTGTGGAATAGCCTACATATGTTTAAAAAAGTGAAGAAAATAATTATTTTTTTCAACTGTTCGATTTGAATTAAGGGTTAGATTTTTTTGTGAATGTTTTCAATGAAAGAAAAGCTCAACTTACAGAAATAAACCACATGGTTAAAAGATGAAACATTTTCACTACAGAAAAATCTGAAGTCAAGGCAGTGTTAGAGGCTAAAACAACAACTCTAATTTGCATTTGGCAGGCGACTTACAATGCATTTCAAGGTACACATTTACATTATTATCAGTTCATGCTTTCCCTGGGAACTGAACCCATGACCTTAGCGTTGCAAGCGCCAACGCTCTACTGTTTGAGCTACAGGAAAAGTGTTTTATCTTTCTCTATCTCTCGTATTTGATCTATCTTACAACACATTGTAACAGGTGTATGCACAGATATCACACACACACACACACACACACAATTAAAATAGTAAAATTGTGATACATATAGGCCTACTGTACAAACTGTCTATATATAGCCGTATCTGCTTGCTTACAGTACATCTAAAGCTTTACATATTGAAAAATTTTGTGTTGTTTTTCTTCCACATTATAGCACACATATCAATATCCATGGAAACTGAGTATTCCATTGGGAAGATACACATGATTAACACAACAGACATGCACAGACTTAAACCTCTGCCCACAAACAAGACTATTTACTCTGCTAACGTTCTAACGTTTCCTAACGTATAGATCATAGACAGTATGGTATAGACCTTATGCGGCGCCGCCATCTTTAGAATATAGTCTTTGAACTTCGTTTTTGTAGTTGCTCTGTATATTTCTATGGCATTGCTGTCCAGGAGTAATTAGCTTTTGAAGTGCATTTACTTAATGTAAAGCTAACGAAAGTTATCATGAGGATTGTAATGTTTAAAGCAGATTTCTTAACAGATGTCAGTAGACCGGGAAGATTTTAAAACGAGCCGTTCATTCATAAATACGCAATATCACTGTGAAAATACAGACCGGAAGTTAAAAGACAACGAGCGCAGCGCTGAAAAGGGGCGGGGCTACATAAGGTCTTATAGAAGGCTATACTTTGTGTTTGTTAAATATTACCAAAACATGTTCAAGGTTGTGAAGAGTAACTTCTGTAATTATTCTGAACACCTTCTATGACCAGATGCTAGTTAAAAAAAAACAACAACAACAAAAAAAACACTTAATTATCTAATGCAATGACATTCAGACATTAGAATGGTTTAATACATCCTAATACAATTAAAGCCACTGTGTGAACTTGGATGCATCAGCTTCATCTGTGAACAGTAACAAGCTGCTTCTTGTATGTAGGTCGATATGAATGGTTTGTGAGCACGTTGCGTGTGTTTGTGTGTTGGAAGTGTAAATGAACAGTTGAATGTCCTCGTGAAGCGGTCTGTTGTGCACTGACGTCATCGGTCTCGCGCCGCAGTCGCTCCTGAGATGAATGCACAATCCTGCTCTCACCTGGATCTCTAGCGCCGCCACGCGAGCGTCAAACGTGTTACAAGTCGCTCAAGTGCCTAGTAATCTCTAAGGAACTGAGATTTTTGTTAAATAAAATAAATAAGTACATAAATAAAACAACTCGTTGTCTTACTGTGGATGATACACAGTGTGCGCGGTCACGCTTGCCTTCAGAACCACGGACAGTTCCCTGCGCGCGGCCGCCACCAGAGGGCGCTGTTCACTCATGCGACACATTAATGCGCGCTTCAGACCTTCACATCTGCAGTCGTTATGCGAAATAGTACGATTTGGTGAGATTTGTCCGCTGACATGAAACAAACGTTCATGAATAATAATTATGAGGATAATGACGCTTATTATTCATTATTATGAGGACTGCTAAAGTGTTACTATGTGTATGTGTGTGTGGTTCTGGTAAACATTGTGGGTACAAAATATCCCCATAAAGATGGCAATATTTAAAATATTTGTCGTTATGGGCACATGTATTTGGTCCCCATGGGAAAAACAGCTTATAAATCATACTAAGTGATGTTTTTGGTAAATGTAAAAATGCAGAAAGTTTTCTGTGATGGGTAGGTTTAGAGTAAGGGGATAGAATATACAATTTTTACAGTCTAAAATTATACTGTATCATTATGTTTATGGCAAGTCCCCATAAAACATGAAAACACAACAAGTGTGTGTGTGTGTGTGTGTGTGTGTGAGAGAGAGAGAGAGAGAGAGAGAGAGAGAGAGAGAGAGAGAGAGAGAGAGAGAGAGAGAGAGAGAGATTCTTCTAATAGTGAAATCAGCTTTTCTTTTTTAATCTTTTTGCTGTCTCACTATCTGAAATATTTGACTTTTTGTAGCACAAACTTTTCCATTTATTTCTGTATGATTCTGTATGAATAATTAGCAAGTAACATTGAATTGAACATGACATTTTGCTGAAGAGTGCAGTAATATTTTCAACTTATTGTTATACAATAATCTTTGTTTACATTGTAGCCTATAGATATACACTATTTATTTCCAATATAGAGAAATTCCATTAGCATTGATTTGCCAATTTTCTTTTATTACTAGCCTATATTTCGCCAATGTTCACGTTGTTGATCAGGCCAATAAAGCGTCCTTAAAGAGACAGTTCACCCAAAAATGAAACTTCAATCATCATTTACTCACCGTCAAGTTGTTCCAAACCTGGATGAATTTCTTTCTTCTGCTGAACACAAAAGAAGATATTTTGAAGAATGTTCAAACAGTTAATGAACCCTATTGACTTCTATAAAAGGAGAAAAAAAATACTCTGGAAGTGTGGGGACCATCAACTGTTTGGATTTTGGACAGTTTACCGTTCTAACATTCTTCAAAATATCTACTTTTGTGTTCAACAGAAGAAAGAAACTCATATAGGGTTGGCACAACTTGAGGGTGAGTAAATGATGACAGAATTTTCTTTTTTG
This sequence comes from Leuciscus idus, assembly GCA_021554675.1. Lineage (NCBI taxonomy): Eukaryota > Metazoa > Chordata > Actinopteri > Cypriniformes > Leuciscidae > Leuciscus > Leuciscus idus. Next base: position 4,634,944 of record CM038624.1, read on the forward strand.
GGTGAACTATCCCTTTATATGAGAATCAAATATCCAATCTGATGTGACGCCACTGGTCGGCGTTGTTCACTCATGGTCAATCATCTTCATTACACTGAACTCCTCCCCGCCATCAGCAGCTTTGAGGATGAGAGAGAGAGAGAGAGTTGGGGAGGTGTTTCTCTATTTGAATACAGCGCGCTCCTCGCACACGGTCGCGAGACTCATCACGGTTCGTGTTCGGCCACGCGCTGAGCGGAGCGCGGGCAGCCGGTGATCGGTGTGTTTAGTGTCTATGGGTGTCGACGTGATGTCCCCTCCTCTGAGGAACCTCAAGTGCTTTTCTCCGGTGATGTGCCAGTGTAAACTTATATGTAGCAACCGTACGCTTTCGCTCATGTTCGGCTGTAAGGTAAGCTGGGAGCGCGCACGCGCACGCGCCCGTTTCTGTTCGGTTTTCTTGTGGATAGGATGATAGAAAGGCGATACCATGTTGGTGACAGAATTCTCCCAAGCGTTCACCCAAATTTTGAAACGAAATGAGAATAATGAATGAAAAAGTGATGTGTGTATGCTACTGCGCGCGTGGTATTCGTGACATACTGTACATTACTGTATTCCACATGCAGTGCTATTGTACAGTGAAGAAGCTTGTTGTGTGGCAGGATGCCATGTAAAGCCATCTGTCTCTTTGCAGATGCACATCGAAAGGTCGATGTATCTCTAAAATACATTATAAAGAGCCGAGCACAACACTGAACAATACAAAAAGCTATTGCACATTTCCACCTATAGGCTTATTATAGCGGGGCTTATTGTCACACTATATGGGGGAATATGTATGAAATAGTATCTAAAGAAAAAAGGCCTAATGCATCTCAGTTAAATACAAACAATAAAACAGTTATAAAACACAGAAAGAGCTCAAGCAAAGGTAGGCTAACTAAAACATATATAGAAGCATTGTTTTGGCTGATTGAAATTGTAATGAATTGCAACGTATAAAACACATGTGACAACATGCCCCAACTTGAAAATACTCATGTTGTTAGAACACTATTTAACCTTTGGACTAAAATGGACCTTTGCTATATAGTTGACTCTTTCCTCAATGTATCACAGCCGACTGCTTCCTTCCCAGTTTTAGTTTATTGTGTTCACTCAGTGTTCAGAATTAATGTTTTATCACACCGGTTTAATTGAATTGAGGAAATTTACAGGCCGTAACTATTTCCAATTGGCCATGGAAGTGTCTTTTGCATTATTGTTAGTCTAGTCACTGTGATTTTCTTGCATATTTATAAAAAAAACAGTATAGGATCTTGAACATTCCAAATATGTTGTGGTTTGATATATCCATGTATTATTATCTTGTGGTTTCTTATAAAATGACCTGTCAACTGGCGAGATTCTTATTCTGATTCACAGAAATACCAGCTTACAAAAGTATGTGCTAAAGAACGTTTTGCTAACGTTGCAATTAAGTTATAAAAACACTATTTCTTAATGTTCACTGAACATTCAAACATCCAGTTTTTAAAATGTTTTTTTTTTTTCTTAGTTATTGGAATGTTAAGGGAACATTGTCCATGTCATCATTTTGCAAACAGATATGATCGTTCATTACCTTTGAATGTTCTCTGAACATTCTGAAACAAGTTGTTACATTTAAAAAAAAAAAAAATAATAATTCAGAAAAAATTATTATTATAATTATTCCGAAACGAAAATCCAACTAAACTTGTCAGGCAAAAACATTCCATGAACGATGTTTAATAATATTTTTGTGCTAACTTTTTAAGAACAGTTTTAAAGACAACGTTGAGTGAATGTTTTTATTAAAGTTATCGCCACACAACACGCGATAAAACGAATCTTTTCCATGTTAATCAGAGTTTTTCTACTAACCAGCCGTGAAAGCGATAAGAGACGATTCTATTTTGATCTGGGTTCACATATTATAATCAAGTCTTAATGTTAAACCAGGCCAACTTTGTCAGAGCTTTTCTACATTTTCCATGCATTATATAAACAGTTTGAATGTGTGAACTGACTACTGGAACATCATCATATAAGCAGGAGCAGATTTAGGTGTGTGTGCTTGGATGATCTGTGACTGCGACTGCAGTTTTGTTGTGTGTCAGATCGCTGTGATTCGAGCAGGGTCGATACTTCCTGTGGAATAGATTGAGACGCGGATAGTGGCGGAGATGATGACCTTGGGAAACATGATGGCGTGGAGAGGGCTGGGACTGAAATACACTGATAAAGACAGAGATTTATTATACTTTTGCATATCCGATCATTCAAATCTCTCACTTTTCTTTTTCTACGTCTAACTGTATTCACTACATTCACAACATCTTTATTCTCAGTTGATTTTCTTTATCTTGCTGGCATTTAAGACACCTGACTGTACACTATAAGTTTGACTCAAATGCTTCTCATTAAAAACCCTTTGATAAAAAGGCTTATGCTTGAAATTAGTTTTGGAAGAAAATTGCACCCCGCATGAATTTATTTGCAAAGAAGCTTAAGAGAATATGAAATGAGTGAGTTTTGTGCCAAGCTTCATGAATTTTAGCAGCTGCTCTGAATCTAGGCAAAGAATAGCTAGCTTGAAAAAGCTCAAATATATGAAAATTAAAAATATTCGATTTTGGTCACTGCATAATTTCCATATTCCATAGTTTAGATGATCGGAACGCCGAATTTCCTCCAAAGAAAGAGAAAAATGTCAGGATCATAGGATAGAGAACAAGCAGACTGAAAGAATGCTGTAGACTTCACCAATAAACAGCATCAGACTGAACACATGCTCAGGGGAACATCATATAGTGCTGTGATATGTTGTCTCATATATTGATTATATTGATATAGCCTATAAAGTTTCTTCAGAAAGTATTCACTCATCAATTATGTATCAGTCTGTTATGTTGCAAGGTCTGTTTAAAGCATATTTACTAACAGAACTGAACAGTTTCTGCTGGCCCTTTTACAATATTATTACTGGCCCTACCATAAAACATTATGATTTTTGTGTTTAGTGATGTGCCTGAAAACAAATATGACAGGATATTATTAGCTATTAGCCATTAAATTGAAGATTCATCCTTTCAGTCTTTCATTCTTGGTTTTCAATTGAAGTTTAGTCATATTCTACTGTACGTCATTCCATTTTGCATTATATTATATATAGTTTATAGTTTAACAAAGCCTGCCAAGAAAATAATACATTGTGTTTTCAAAGCAGCGGATGATTATGTGAGATTTTATAATACATAATCATTTTACAATTTAGGCATTAATATTATTAAGTAAGTTTGGGTTAAAATGTGTCTTTTCTCCGGAATGAACTGAAAGATCTACATTGTGAATATTTGTTTTGCTATCGCCAGGTGGTAACAAATTGTGTTACACTGTATGGTAACAACTTGCATACCTTTGCTATGATTTCTCTTTCATATTCTCTGCACTCCATCATTACTCGTGGCTTATGCTTAGCACTGTGGATATTTCTAATCCCCTAACCTTAAGTATTAAACTTTAGTGCAGAACTTGTCTTGCACCGTTTGTGTGCCGCTGACATGAATGATACGAGATATGCTACAGTATTACTGCTCTAGGCGTTCGCTTTCCTTCACAAGGGCGCATGACGCTGGGGATTTTCAAAAGGCAATAATCTTGATAAAATAAGAGGAACAAATCTCATAGACGTACATTGAAGGTGCAGAAGATTTAACATTCTAGTTTTTAAACTCATGTTTAGTCCTTTTCTCTGCAATTTCATGTCATGATTGTATTATTGCTTCTTTTTACACCACCAAATGGCTGCAAAGAATTTGCTTTATGTTGTTTCTCTTCCTTTATTCCTCCTTTCCCCCTCTCTCCTGCTCATGTGTGTGTGTTACTTGAGCAGCGTGGTAGAATGAGTCTAATCTTTGATGACTACTGATCATTTACAGTAGGACAAAATGTGCCCCCTACACACACACACACACACACACACACACACACACACACACACACACACACACACACACACACACACACACACACACACACATAGGCTTTTCATGTTTTGTGGACACATGTTTTTTATACTGTACAAACTGTATATTCTAAAGATGCACCGATTGCAATTAATTGAAACCATGTACAAACAAAAACCTACTTTTCTTCAATGCAAAATTTTATTTTCATCAAAAACAAGTCAAAAGACAGTAATAAAATATGAACAAATAAACAAATTTCAAACAACAGCACACATAGATGCAATATATGTAATTGCAATAAATGCAATATCTTTCTCAACTAATTAGGTTCCATTGTTCACCTGAATACTCACTAAGATGGGCATTTTGACATAATTTTGTGTGTATTTCATGCGGAAAATCAGCCGATTCCGGTCCCTGGCCGGTCGATCGGTGCATCTCTAGTACATTCTATCCCCTATTCGTAAACCCACCCGTCACAGAAAACTTTCTGCAATTTTACATGTTCAAAAAACATCACTTAGTATGATTTATAAGCTGATTTTCTCATTGGGACCAAAAATGTCCATTTGGTCCCCATAACATACAGAACACCTGAACCACACACACACATAGAGAAAGCAGAATCAGGTTTTCACAAAAAGTCTCAATGAATAATAAATGATGTTGGATGAATTTCTCTCTGTCTGCCAGCGTTCAGACTCCATACAGCAGCCAACCGCTACAAAAGACATTTATACACTGTAAAAAGCTGTTTATGTTGACAAAGAAATCAAAATGAGAGTTCACAAATCTAGAAAAGTATGGTATGTCGTGCAACAATAGTTACGAAATACAAAATCACATTCAGTTTATCCATAGAGAAATTGCTTTTCAGTGTAAACCTTTCAAGACCGATCATGATCTCCAGTGTTGTTACTGAACTCAGTGTCCTTCTGTAGAAGCCACAGGCCAGTGTGATCTGCACACTGAGACTCGCGCTGGTATTGATTCTGTAAAACAGACACCGTCGTTACTGTTCGTATCACTGTGTATCAAGTGTGAGGAAGATCCAGAGCTGAAATACAGATATGCTAATTTTATGACCAATCAGAGCAGAGCAGGCTCTCGGGAAGGCGGGGTTTAGAGACCGAATCCTTTATCGAACCGTTTCAGACACTGTGAGAAAAGAGGTGATGCGGCAATAGCCGCGTTTCCATTACCCTTCAAATTGCGCAAATTGAAATTGTGAATTGAATATACGCCCAATGGAAACACGTCAATTTCGCCGCAAAACAGTTTTTACGCTCGCATGAGGTGGTTTTTCAGGCAATTCGAAAATAAATATTTAGCAAAACTGCAATGGAAACAGTTTTTGTGCATTTACAGGTCACCTGACGTAGATGACGCGGTGTGATTGGAGAGAATACAAGACAGAGTTCTTTATTAAATTCATAAAAGACAGAAGAATTACAGGAATAATGGATTCTAAACCTCAAATAAATGCCACAATCAAGACCTCGAAGCAGAAATGAGGGAGAAACACCCAGAAACACCTCATATGAGCCGCTCACAAGTATAATAAGGGTCGTTCCTTACCATTAATGATTGGATAACACTAGGCTTGGGCGGTATTCGAATTTTGAAACCGTCAAACCGCCTCCCTATTTTACCGGGGTATACGGTATTACCGTGACTAATTAAAAATGACATAATGGGCTCAGACGGCGTCACCAAACTGTTGGCTTGTGCCTACACCGTTCAGAAACTGAATGCCAGATCAGGCAAAAAAACAACAACAAAAAAAATCAAGCCCAACCCCTGCACGTTGTGTCTGAGTCAGGCCGACGGCATTAACTGTTATTATGAGCCGGAGCCCACCATTATTCAACATAATATCTGTGTGCGTGCAACAAGCAAGAAGTGCCTTTGTAATCCGGTGACGCGTGTCCATTGATTTTTATTAATAAAACTTTTCTGCAAAGATGGAAGTTGACGATCGCCATCTCTGTAGTGAACGCGCCTATAGAGAGAAATGCACATCATTACACAATCAGAGAGTGGCCTTTTTCTTTTCGTTTTGAATGGTTTCGTTTACTGAAATTGACGATCGCATCTCCGTATTCCGCGCCTAGAGAGAAATGCACATCGTGGATTAGCCTAATCAGTGAGTAGCCTATTTCTTTCGTTTTGAATTGTTTCGTTTAAAGAAACTGACGATCGCCATCTCCGTATGAACGCGCCTAGAGAGAAATGCACATCGTGGATTACTTAGCCTAATCAGTGAGTAGCCTATTTCTTTCGTTTTGAATTGTTTCGTTTAAAGAAACTGACGATCGCCATCTCCGTATGAACGCGCCTAGAGAGAAATGCACACCATTGATTAATCAGACTATATTTCTTTTCGTTTTGAATGGTTTCGTTTACTGAAATTGACGATCGCATCTCCGTATGAACGCACCTAGAGAGAAATGCACATCGTGGATTACTTAGCCTAATCAGTGAGTAGCCTATTTCTTTCGTTTTGAATTGTTTCGTTTAAAGAAACTGACGATCGCCATCTCCGTATGTACGCGCCTAGAGAGAAATGCACATCGAGGATTACTTAGCCTAATCAGTGAGTAGCCTATTTCTTTCGTTTTGAATTGTTTCGTTTAAAGAAACTGACGATCGCCATCTCCGTATGAACGCGCCTAGAGAGAAATGCACACCATTGATTAATCAGACTATATTTCTTTTCGTTTTGAATGGTTTCGTTTACTGAAATTGACGATCGCATCTCCGTATGAACGCGCCTAGAGAGAAATGCACATCGTGGATTACTTAGCCTAATCAGTGAGTAGCCTATTTCTTTCGTTTTGAATTGTTTCGTTTAAAGAAATTGACGATCGCCATCTCCGTATGAACGCGCCTAGAGAGAAATGCACACCATTGATTAATCAGACTATATTTCTTTTCGTTTTGAATTGTTTCTTTTAATGAAATTGACGATCGCATCTCTGTATGAACGAGAGAAATGCACATCATGGATTACTTAGCCTAATCAGTGAGTTGCCTATTTCTTTCGTTTTTAATTGTTTCGTTTAAAGAAATTTCAAGCTTTATTTATTTGTCATGTCTGTGAGGCATAGCCTTTTTTATGAGATTTCAATGCAAGTGACAGCGGCATGCTCATCATGTCATGATTATATTAAATCCAGGCGTTTGGTTGATGAAAATTTTATAAAAATTTAGATACAATTTATACAAAACGAAATTCGTTTTAAAGAGGCCTTTTACAAAACTAAATTTATTGAAGTGGTCAAATCGTCTGACACCCGATGCATCCCATCTTATTTGTGCTGTTCACTTTTCATAATCAACAAAGATGGAAAAAATAACATTATAATATTTTAACAAATACGAAACTTAATGCGCTTATGTATCCTGGCAGCAGTGAGTGGGCGGTTGTTTCGGAGATGCGACGTTAGAGGTGTTTACATCTCTCGCGGTATTGCCTCGTCAGTATTTACCGCCTCTCCCTTCTCATTTGGTTGGAACCAGAAATATTGCCAAACTGCAACCACACATAAGCATTTTTTAGGCAATAAATAAATTATATATATATTATAGGCTATATAAGTGCCGGTAATGACGGTATTGAAACTGATACCGGTGCTATTTTAAGATCCCGCGGTATCCGATATTACCGTAATACCGCCCAACCCTAGATAACACACATACATCTCCTTTGATTAATAATAATGGCTGGTGCAGTTGCTGGGATATAGTATATAAACCTACCTATAAATGTCCGTTGCCATGGTTTTGGAATGATTTTACTTATCGCGAGAGGAAAAAATTAAGTTTTAGTCGCATAACATTTGTTAATGGAAACGCCGTCATTTCGCAATAGTTTTTTGTCGACATTTAGAAAAAATCGCAAAAGTTTTGCGCTAAAATGTAATGGAAACGCGCCTAGTGTTTATTATGAGAAAATGTAAGGTTTTTTTGACCTTAGATGCATGTAAACCTATTGCAGGAGACCTCTGAAATCAAATTAACACCTTTAAAGAAGCATAATAGTAGCACTTTAAGGATGTTGTGTGAATCCTGGCCCAGATTTCCCAAAGGCTACAATAACACTCAAAAGAATGATGAGAATATGTAATGAAATCCATACTTTGTATGATAGACAATCCCTAAATCATTGAATTAGGGGGCTGTGCTTGTATTATATTTGTTGGTATACTGATTCCTGAACCTCTGATCTCTTGTTCTTTCTTTTAGATTACAGGAAACGTGTAATGTAAGCCAAGCCTCAGGAGGTTTTCAGGGTGAAGTGTCAACCGGTGCGCTCTCTCTATTCCTATGGGAATTACATGTGGATAACTCAGTGAAACCACCCCTTCACTGCTGTATTTGGCGTCTTTTGAAACTCATGGCTAATATTAGAATGTAAACTCATCTGTTGGCGTGATGTAAGCCTGGGGTTTGCGAGAAACGAGTGATCAGAGATGAGTCACTGCGTTGTGGTTTCATAAAGACAAGGAAGACTTGTGCGTTAAAAAGTCTCAAATAGACATCCGACCTTCGGTATGAACTCTGGTCCACTTTCTGTAGGTCTTTCCGCTTGGACAGGAAGAGTTTGATCAACATGTAAAGTGTCTATCCACATTTTCATGTGCAGTTTACCTGTAATAACTGAGACCACAATAATATGCACCATAGAAAAACACATTGAAAAAAAATTAACAGTGTTGGTCCACAAATGAATGTACAGAAAACATTCAACAAAAAAATTAAACAACCATGTGATTTACTTAAAGAACATTTTTATATTGGTCTAATCAAAAATCATGGTTTAAAACTGTTTTGTTCAGTTTGTCTAAATAAAATCAAATAACAGCACATAGAAAAAATGAAAAGAATCAAATTTTATTTAAATAACATTTTCGCTTGACGTGCAGAACACATACATTTACTGACTGTAGAAATTATTATTATAATTTTTTTTTTTTTTTTGTAGTGCATAAAAAATATGCATATTGTAAGAAGACATTACAATAAACATTAAGGTCTTTATTTACAGTAAGTAAACCAAATTAAACATTAGCTAACAAAATGTGTTTTATCAAAAGTGAAAATTGTTAGTAGCTAATTAAGCTTTTGTTTATGGTGAAATTATGTTGTAAAATCTGAAATATTATATTGACCAGACATTTTGGCTTATGTCTAAAGAAAATATATTGATTAAAATCTTTGTACTTTGTATGAATGTTTTTGTCTTTGGGAAAATAAATATTTTTGATTAATATTAAATCAAAATGTAAGCATAAATTTGAGAAAATCTAATAACTTTGACTTAACAAATTAGAGTATTTTTTTAAATTAGTTGATCCAAATTAGAATTTTTTTTTTTTTGTGTGTATATGTTGCGACTTAGAATTTCTGTCTGTGCAAAGTTAACAAGTACTTTCTATTCCACACACAAAACTTTGAAAAACAAAGATAAATCAGATTGGAGCTTGCCGTATTGAGTCCGCATTTGCCTTTTCTTTTTTCTGTGCGTTATGCATCAGACGTACAGTGAGCAGACTGTGGGTGGCTTCTGTAATGATGTTCAGAGTCTCTCTCGCTCTCTGTGGTGCATGCTGGGAATAGACTTGTGTCAGACAGTTGTGTGCAGAGTGTTTGGTATCACTCTTGACGCTGTGACGTATGCTTTTGTTTCCCCTCTCCATTATGTGTGTTATTTATTACCCACAAGGGTTTTGTTATGTGCTTACTGTAGTCTGAGCCCAGTACAGCATCAGTCGCCCTCAGAGAAAACACCACGTCTCTCACTCCCACTGGCAGTGTTCGCAGAAGAATCTTTTAAAACATTAGCTAGTTTTGTAGTTAAAAGCGGCTAAGTAACACATGTGCCCCATTCATTTAAAATTTTCCTTGTGTCTATGTGTCTATTAGTGAGCATCAGGTCAGATGCATTTTCATTTCATTTTCTAAAGAAATGTAAACAATAAATAGCGTTTTATGGCTCTTTAATGTGTTTGACAGATCGCTGTAGAGCCTCAGTTAAAGCTGCTCGTGAACCGATCATCTCTTCCTTCTAGTTCATTTATAGCATCAAATAAACATGAATGAACATCAGAAGGAATGTTGTTTTAACCGCGGAAAGACGTCAGTACACTCCGCTTTTCAAGTTCAGATCCACCGATGTTAATCTACTAACTCTCCTGACTGCTTTGTCGGACAGAAATGGTGGATTATGATTGGTCAGATCGCCTGTCAATCAAACTCCCAGCGAAGGGTGAATTCCTCAACAACTTGTAACATTCTAAAACGACATTCGGAGGCATTAAATACTACATTAAGGCAATACTAAGATAACATTATGTGCGTGCCTGCAATCTACATTAGAGCGCCACCCTCAGGCTGAACAATGCAAGGACGTTAGACCTCTGCCAAAAGTGTTTCTGCATGTGTTCAGCGATTAGAATATAAAGCTTGCAAAATGTTTATCATAAACTAGCGCTAAGACCCAGATTCTGCCCTACCAACATTTATGGACAGGAGCCGATACTGTCTCTCATTATAAAAGATTCTGAACAACCAGAAATACTGGGAAGCACAACCAACATTTTGTGAATAACGGACAGGATTAAGATGAATTGATGACTGAAGTTACAGTACATACAGTGTAAGCTTTTTTATATATTCATACTCTTAATCACATGCAGAGACAGCTCTAAGTAAAACAGTTTGTAGGTTGATTCCCTGAAAAACTCAGTTTAATTCTGTTTTATATTCTATGTTCATTTTATCTTTACATTTGCTTGTTTGCACTAGTCAGTTCCTGCCTTCTCTCAGTCATTGTGGTGTTGCTGGCTCATTGTAATGTGATCTTGCTGACTGTTCCCTCCCCTCAACCCCCACTTTCTCCCTTCTTTTCTCATTTCTGGTGAGATTGAAGGATGGCTTCTGTCTGATCTTGACACAAAGTCAGTTCAATTGGTGGCCATCTTGGCAGCACATCCGGACAACTGTTGTAATGCAGATACAGCTCCTGTCTACTTGAAAGGGAAAAGAATAAAATCTCCAAATCTGTGTGCAAATCTCCTTTAATGTTTGTAGGATTTTGGTTTCACTTTATTTTGATGGTCCCTTTAACACATTCTGTAGACAATGAGTAACGTTGCACCTGCATGTCTACTAACTCTCATTAGAGTATTACATAGTAGAGTATTAGTAGACTGGTAGGGTTTGGGTTAGAATAAGTTGACATGTAGTTGCAAAGGTACTTATAGTCAGTATACAGTTTTTTCCAATTGCTAACACACTAAAATGACATGCACAGCACAACTATTTAAACTGACACACAGAGCAAAACCTCTTCTCAAGTTTCCAAAAGTCTAAACACATTTTCTGCTTTACACACATTTTGCAATTCAAAATGGCACTTTGTAAACGCACTGAACACGGTTCTCTGCATAACACACAACAATCTGACATAAAGTCACATGTTTGCCATTTCAAAACACTGCCATTCAAAATGACACTCCATGAGCTGATTGGCCGATACATGTGTCACCTGACCAAACACCTCAACGCTTCATTGTTAACACTTCAATCTTTTTCAGTTTACTGTTTTTTTGTGTGCATATTTTTGTTCAGTCCAATGTAAATATATCTGCTGTGCGTATGTTGCACTGACTTGTTTGGTTAAAAAAGCATGTGTGTGTATCTGCAAATATGTCTGTGCATGTGAACAATCTGAAGAATTTTCTACAATTTGAACTATTTTAGTATTATGTTAAAGATGAGAGTGCTTTTCATTATGCAACAGTGTGTAGTTGGTTAGATAAAAATCTGCTAATATGAATGAAGTGTGTGCCATTTCGTGCAAAAGTCTGATTTTGATAATGCTATATGTAGTTTTGGTTGCAGTGCTTAATTTTGCAGGATATATGAGGTATTTTGCAGTTTGGGTGTGTGGTTTTGTGAATTGTGTGAAGTATTTTGATAAAACCAGCCTAGTTTGCAAAATTGTGTGTTAGCAATTGGAAAAAACTGTAATACTCTACTAATACCCTAATGAGAATTAGTTGACATGTAGTTGCAGAGTTACTTATAGTCAACAGATTATTCAAAAGGGACCATCAAAATAAAGAGTTACTTGATTTTTACACACTAAAACCTGTCATAATTTTGAAATAAATGGCCATTTTCTACTCTTGTGATTTTAGCACTCTGATGTTTTAAGGGGCGTGCTCTGTTAAAGTGCCCCTATTATGCTTTTTCGTATATTATCTTTCATGTAGTGTGTAATATCGCTGTTTGTGAATGTAAAAGGTCTGCAAAATTTCAAAGATCAAAGTTCATATAAATGCAGTTTTGTCTCCTAAAAGAAAGAAGTGATTCTGAACGGCCTGAAACAAGTTGTCAGTAATTCCAGTCTTACTTCCTGCATGAACATACATAGGTTTGTAACACATTTGCATAATGCCAGCCTATGGTCTGTCAGTGGTCTTCAATAGCTGCCAGTGAAAACCATCTACTTTGACCCTCAAACACTGTAGTTGTAGCTGAGACTGGAAGAGTTTGGTTTGTGTTGTTCATGTTGAGAAGACGCTGTTTTCTGCTGACAAAGCAAATCCACTTTGATTAACTTCCAAAGCTGGAATTGATACGGTAAAACTGATGCCATCGTTACTGTTCGTATCACTGTGTATCAAAAGCTGAGGAAGATCCGGAGCTGAAATTCAGATATGCTAATGAGCGTTTCCGACACGCGACCAATCACAACAGACTGGGTCATCTGACCAATCAGAACAGAGCAAACTCTCAGAAAGGAGGGGTTTAGAGAAACTGAATCAATTGTCGAACTGTTTCAGACACCGTAAGTAAAGAGATGATACTGCAATGTATATTATGAGAAAATTATGCATGTGAACCTATTGTAGGAGACCTCAGAAACAAAATTAAGAGCCTTTAAGATAGCGTAATAGTGGCACTTTAAGACTTTAAAGTAAACGCCCATCTTTGCATTTAAAATATGTGGAACTGATTTGAAAACTTACCTTTTTACTATTACAGCTGCCCAGTTAACTAATTTTGAAAAGTTATGATTTTAAGATTATACTGTATTTCAATCTACTCCCATTGCAGTGTTATGAGCATTGTAGCCGATCACAGTCGTGTCAGTTCAGCGCAACTCGACTTCTGCACTCTCACAAATGCTTTCATCATAACTAACAGTTCAAGCACAATATAAATAAGAGATTCATTGTGCAGTATAGACAGCCTCATTGATTATTATCCTGGAAGTTTTGTTAAAAGTAATCTTATTGAATCACAATTTAAATAACATGATATTTATGCTATTAAAGTCCCCCGTAGATAATAATTGTATCCCTTAAAACTCATCTTTGATCACCAAAGTTACATATTTAAAAGTTTTTTCCTAGAAAAAAAACAATTATTCATGCCTTAAAATAGCTTGAATGTAACTCGACACCCTTGCCTCATTTAGTATACGTGGTTCTCTGAATATGCAAATGAGCCCCGCCTCCACTCACTCACTCAGCTCAGAGATCCACTGGTTGACGATCACACGTTGATCTGATTGGTTACAAGGTAGTTTGTGACGTCAGAAACACCAGCGATTTCAAAGCGTGTTTTTGAGACTGTCTTTGGTTCACTGCAGTTTTAAGGAGAAAATACTCTGCAATGCTGTCGACTTATGAATTTACACATGGTTTGTCTTAAAGTATATTAAAAACAGCACATATAAATAGTCCCCAGCTCGGTAACTTCCAACGTGACCGGGACTAAGTTTGTCTAACCTATTAGACCTATTTTCAGGCGCTGCGTCATATCATTACGCCTGCTGGACTCATGGTACGGCAGCAAAGTTTCTTGATTATTACGCAGGAATGAGAGTATAGTTCCTAGCCATATCAGCCTAGAAAATCGCAACTTTACATTTTCCGTCGGTCTTAGTACACGATGTAACTACAGAAGAGTCAAGTTTTAAATAGGAAAAATATCTAAACTCTTTGGTCATTTTTTTGAGAGAGATGCTAATGGTCCTGTCCGATTCCATGATCTATGCTAAGCTATGCTAAAAGTGGTACCGCCAGACCCGGAGATCGGCTGAATGGATTCAAAAACGGTAAAACTCAACTGTTTAACTCTGGGGGAGTTGTAAAATGAGCCTATTTCCAAAAAAGTGGAGTATCCCTTTAAGGAGAAAATACTCAGACTTATGAATTTGCACATGGTTTGTCTTAAAGCATATTAAAAACACCACATAGACATATAAACAACATTAAAAGCTTGATTTTCACCACAGGGGGACTTTGTGGGATCAGTGTGAAGTTTACTGTTTAGTCACTGGCTTACTGACGCATAAACAGCAATAAAAGATTTTGTGACAAAGAACATCTGACTATATGAGTCCTTACATATCAATAATCACCGATCGCAGATTAGTCAGTAGATTTAAGACGGTCTGTGGCATTACTGTCAGTGTTTGCAAAGCCTGTGTCGGATTGTGACTGGTTTACCAAAGCATCCATGATGAAATGAACCAAACAAACAAATAATGCTCTACTTAGACTTTCACATAGTTGAAAATAAACAGCCTTTGGAAGGTAATGTTATTTTTAGTCCAGTGATACTGTTTTATCTGTCCATATCACTTGATCACATCACTGAAGCGCCAGTGGACGGGCCAAAAAGGTGATGATGAAGGAGTAGGTGTTGATTTATGTCTGTGCTGATGTTTCATCTCTATAAACCCGGAAGTAGAAAACGAGTGGTTTTTGGCAGCCTGGTCTCAATAAAAGCTGTGTTTTAGACTAACAAGGTTAGTGTTATATGCTTGATCCACTCTGTCAATCACTCTTATTTCCTACAAACAAAGACTCTCACAAGCCTCATGCTTCTCTGTGCTTTCACTTTACATTACGTGCTCTCAATGACGTCATATACACCGGATTCTCAATTCAACCACACCTGGTCTGACACACATACTGCATATCATATTGTAACAGTTAGTTTTGAGTTCTTAAACTTACAGTGCATTTTTATAGCACAATGACCTCTGATATGTCAAAAGATCAAGAAAAAAAATTATTTGTCTTTGTGGTTCATCAACCTGTGGCATGAATCCTTCATATTTAGTCTTTTACAGCTTTATGTTTTTGACTTTGTCATAAAGCTTGATCATTTTTTATCACTAGTGGAAATAAGTGTTGTAATGTTTGAAACGTTTGTGAGCTTTAACTGTAGGAAGTCTTCTGATCTTTAATTTATCAGATGAGAGAAAGATAAACAGATGAATCGGTTTACCCTGACAACTTGCTTTAGGGGCACATCTTGTGCCAAATACATATTCATTTGTTTGAGTTTGTAGAAATAGGTTTTTCACATTTATTTATTTATTTATATAGCGCTTTATACAATACAGATAATTGCAAAGCAGCTTCACATTACAGTAATAAACAGGAAAATAACAGTGTTATAAATTCAGCTGTGAAGCACAATAAAAAAGTGTCATTATTCAGCTCAGTTTCGTTCAGTTATGATTAAATTCAGTTCAGTAATAATAATTTCAAATGTTGTTCTCATTTGATAGTTTCAGTGCAATTAAATCAGTAATATTGGTGAATATTACTTGTCACTTTTCCCATACGGCCTTTAATTTTGGTGACTTTTCGTGCAAACCCGACATAATGCAGAGCTTCAGAATGAGTTTTGAGTTTGTTTTCTCTCTTGTTGTTGCTGTAGAAATACCGGTATCAGGATGAAGAGACTCCGCCCCTGGAGCACAGCCCCGCCCACCTGGCTCACAGCAAGAGCGCCGAGATGCTTCACATGAGCGATAAGAACCTGGCGGCCATGGACTCCATGCACAGTTACGCCCCACACACACACATCTCACCAATAAAGGTACGGATATCACACACTCACATTTACACACACAGACATACACACACACACGGGTTTCCATTTTTTATGGGGACATTCCATAGACCTGCATACATATATGTGTTTTATTGAAGTGTAACTTTCTAGACGTTTCTCCTATTGCTTTAGATGCAGCCAGTTGTTAAAAAACAATAAGAATGTACCACTATTATTGTAGTATTATTTATACACTTTTAATTATGAATATTTTAAATTAGCGTTGATTTTATATTTTCAGTTTAAGTTTAAGTTTGAGTATTTTTGTAATGTGCTTTTGTAGTTTAAAAAAAAAAAAAAAATATATATATATATATATATATATATATATATACACTCACCTAAAGGATTATTAGGAACACCATACTAATACTGTGTTTGACCCCCTTTCGCCTTCAGAACTGCCTTAATTCTACGTGGCATTGATTCAACAAGGTGCTGAAAGCATTCTTTAGAAATGTTGGCCCATATTGATAGGATAGCATCTTGCAGTTGATGGAGATTTGTGGGATGCACATCCAGGGCACGAAGCTCCCGTTCCACCACGTCCCAAAGATGCTCTATTGGGTTGAGATCTGGTGACTGTGGGGGCCATTTTAGTACAGTGAACTCATTGTCATGTTCAAGAAACCAATTTGAAATGATTCGAGCTTTGTGAAATGGTGCATTATCCTGCTGGAAGTAGCCATCAGAGGATGGGTACATGGTGGTCATAAAGGGATGGACATGGTCAGAAACAATGCTCAGGTAGGCCGTGGCATTTAAACGATGCCCAATTGGCACTAAGGGGCCTAAAGTGTGCCAAGAAAACATCCCCCACACCATTACACCACCACCACCAGCCTGCCCAGTGGTAACACGGCATGATGGATCCATGTTCTCATTCTGTTTACGCCAAATTCTGACTCTACCATCTGAATGTCTCAACAGAAATCGAGACTCATCAGACCAGGCAACATTTATCCAGTCTTCAACTGTCCAATTTTGGTGAGCTCGTGCAAATTGTAGCCTCTTTTTCCTATTTGTAGTGGAGATGAGTGGTACCCGGTGGGGTCTTCTGCTGTTGTAGCCCATCCGCCTCAAGGTTGTGCGTGTTGTGGCTTCACAAATGCTTTGCTGCATACCTCAGTTGTAACGAGTGGTTATTTCAGTCAAAGTTGCTCTTCTATCAGCTTGAATCAGTCGGCCCATTCTCCTCTGACCTCTAGCATCAACAAGGCATTTTCGCCCACAGGACTGCCGCATACTGGATGTTTTTCCCTTTTCACACCATTCTTTGTAAACCCTAGAAATGGTTGTGCGTGAAAATCCCAGTAACTGAGCAGATTGTGAAATACTCAGACCGGCCCGTCTGGCACCAACAACCATGCCACGCTCAAAATTGCTTAAATCACCTTTCTTTCCCATTCTGACATTCAGTTTGGAGTTCAGGAGATTGTCTTGACCAGGACCACACCCCTAAATGCATTGAAGCAACTGCCATGTGATTGGTTGATTAGATAATTGCATTAATGAGAAATTGAACAGGTGTTCCTAATAATCCTTTAGGTGAGTGTATATATATATATATATATATATATATATATTTAATAAAATGTATTTTAGAGTTCATTTTCATGCAATTTTATACATATAATGTCCTGGAGACAGAAATGTCACCCATTCGGTGCAATGGCTCATTTCTATTAACCTTTATTTTTATTTTATTTTTAATTGTAGTCATTTTTTGTACTACAGCTTTGTTAACAAAAATAAAAAGGTGTTAATTAACAATAACGACACTGAAAATGAATGTGGATAGATAGCATAGCTCAGATAACTTGGTCTTGCGCAACTACATCATATTTCAATCATATTTGGTATTTGTCCACTTGAGTACAGTTGCAGCAAAAGCCAGAGGCTTGGATGCTCTCCATTTGATTTCTAGAAACAATTGTGACGTTAAGAGATCTCATCAAAATACATATTCTCTTTAGGTTATCTGCAGTTCTCCTCTATGCAGTATGTGTGTGTGTGTGTGTATTATCTCTGTTCTCGTTGTCTTTGAGAAAATGTTCATGTTATCCAATTTTTATCCACATAATCGCTTCGTTTGTGTGTGTGTCTCCATGCACTCATGCCCTGGTCTACTGCACTATATTTCTCAGTGCCTCGTCTCTACTATTTATACTCTCCTCTTTCTCTGTGTGTCTTACTGTCTCTCCGTCTGACCTCTATGTTCATTCCCTGCATGGTTTCCCCATTTCCCTTGGCTTCAGTAGGTGTGTGTGCGTGTGTGTGTGTGTGTGTGTGAGTCATGTTGTGTGTGTCAGTTCTGCACACCTCTGCTGTGTGTAGGCTGATCAGACCCGTCCAAACACTCCTAGCTGAATCTATATTTATGTGGTACATGCTGTTCACTTTGCATGACACACACGCACACATGACACACGCACGCATGCACTCTCACACACACACACACACACACACACACACACACACACACACACACGCACGCATGCATGCACGCACGCACTCACTCACTCACTCACTCACTCACTCTCTTACACACACACACACACATTTCGCATACTTTCTCTACACAGACTCACATACACAGATTGATTTGTTCAATTTTTTCAGTATTTATACAATATGCACAATATGTTCTGTATGCATGGAAGACCCAGATGACCCAGATTGTACATTTGTTTTTTTTTATCATTTATAATACTGCACAATAGGCAGTAAGGTGTGTGCTAGTATTGTCAGTCTTATGTGTGACATACTTTTAAATACAGAGACATAGGCTAGTTGTTGTGTTGCCCAGTGGTTTAATACCTCCACAACTACACTACTAATATTTTAAAGAATTTTGAAATAGAAACTTCGGTAACATTTTGTGTGTCTTTATTGACACTTTTGCAAATTTTAATGAATCCTTGCTGAATAATAGTATTCATTTATTTTTAAAAAAAATACAAAAACAATGCGAAATATCTCCTTTTGTCACATTATGTTCAGTTAGTTTCATTATCATGGACTTTTAGTTTGTTTTCATGTTCATCATGTGTTCCTTTTCCCGCTCCTCATTATCAGTTCATGTGTGTCAGCTGTGTTCTATTAATCATCCTGATTTGTGTTTGCTGGGGTGTCGAAATGAATCGTTTCTACGATGCATCGCGATGCAGACGAGGACGATTCGGTGTCGGTTCAGTAATAGACCATAACCGATTATAATGTCCTGATGCTTTTCTGATGTCATTTGTCGCGGTAGCATACAATGGCAGAGGGAGGCGAGACGCGAGTACTTTAAAAGCCTACATCTGGGCACATTCCGGCTTTTATGAACAACCTGGTAAGCACGACCTGCAGAAGACACGCGCTGTGTGCACTCATGTCACGCACAAATAGAATATGCAGGAGGTAATACCACAAACTTGATAAACCACATTAGCCGTTTTCACCCCGAGCTGTTAACGCCTGGCAGAGTCTGCTTTACCCCTGATGCAGAGTCAATAGGTTTCCATTAAAGTCAATG
>CM038624.1:4654608-4659608 GCA_021554675.1 Leuciscus idus
CTGTCCCAGAGGATCCTGCGGCTCCGCCTCTCGCCTTCGACCTCTTCCCTCCATCTCGACCTGTCGGCTCCGCACTGGCTCCTCCCACGTTCGGCTACACCAGAGACCCTCAGCCTAGTGGCTCTTCTGGGTTCCCTCGTCCCACTGGCTCCCCCATGGTCTGTCGTCACACTGCCTTCGCCACGGACTTTCGGGCCATCCGCTACACGCCGACTCTCCACCCTTCAGCTGCAGGTAGTTCCTCCCTCCCGTCGGGTACACCTCTGTCCTTGGTCACACCATCATCGCCCCAGTCCTCGGGTGCTCTGGCTCCGCCTCCATCGCTTGTCACCATGGCGTCACCTAGGCCTCCAGATCCTGTGACTCCGCTCAGCGCCATCGGCTCTCGATCTGCGCCTAGGGATCCATTGGCCTCGTCGACATCGGTCGTTCCCCTGATGCCGTCAGCCACCAAAACACCGTCTTGGCTCCTCCCTCCTTCGACTCCGCCATGGGCTGTCGGCACTGGGGAGCTCGGGTCTGTTTCATCGGCCAACCACCACCATCGCCGTCAGGGGATCGTCGTCCGGCCATCACCATCCTTTTGTGTTGTCTGCCTCTCACCATCCCTTCACCTTCACCTCCTCCTCCTCCAAAGCCCCCTCCGGCCCTCCCTCTGTTCTGCCACCTTGCTGGAGGGGGGGGCGATATGTCACATTATGTTCAGTTAGTTTCATTATGAACTTTTAGTTTGTTTTCATGTTCATCATGTGTTCCTTTGTTCAGTTTTCCCGCTCCTCATTATTAGTTCATATGTGTCATCTGTGTTCTATTAATTTTCTTATTTGTGTTTGCTATATAAGGTCCCTCACATTCATTCTCTGTTACCCTGTGTGTGTGTTACCCTGCCTGTGTGTGTGTTACCCTGCCTGTTTGCCTTCCTTGTGGATATTTATCATTAAAATGACAAATATCATTAGAAGACAAATAATTATGTTCCTCCTCAAAAAGCTTCATAACACATTGATTTGAATATGATACAGTGAGGCTGGATGAGGTAGCTAAAACAAGGTAATTATAATTAATTATAACGTTGTCTTGGAACTTGATTCTTCAGTCTTCCTGAACCCATACGTGACACCTTTGTATTCCACAGACAAAGAAAAGCCTGTTTCAATTGACATGAATAATAACAGATTTAAATTTTTCAGTGAAAGGATTCATGTGAGATACTTCAAAAAAAAAAAAAAAATCAGTATTAGCGTTGAGAAACATTGACTGTGTATGCAAATATACGTGAGAGATTAGTGATGCTTACAGAGAGATTGAAGAAATGGGGCAGAAAACAACACATTTCCCAAAACACTGACACACAATATACTTATGACATTAAGAATGACCTTGTAAATAATTTACCATGCATTAGGGACACTAGCCACCATTTTTGACTCAATCATATTAGTATCCACGCCAGATGATGAACGGTAATCCACTAATTAGAGTGAAACATACAAACATGTGTAACATATGTTCTTATTTATGCATCTTAGCAGTTGACTAATATGATTTGTGTCAGATCACTTTAGCATGAAGCTCATTTACATTCTTGTGTTCTGTGTGTCAAGGGCGTTTGGCTGGATATATGAAGGTCAGAAACCAAACCACTCCTCCTCTCTCTCTCTCTCTCTCTCTCTCTCTCTCTCTCTCTCTGTCTCTCTCTCTCTGTCTCTCTCTCTCTCTCTCTCTCTCTGTCTCTCTCTCTCTGTCTCTCTCTCTCTGTCTCTCTCTCTCTCTCTCTCTGTCTCTCTCTCTCTCTCTCTCTCTCTCTCTCTCTCTCTCTTCTCTCTCTCTCTCTCTCTCTCTCTCTCTCCCTCTCTCTCTCTCTCTCTCTCTCAGTAGTACCATCTGTCTTCATGTGAAACATGCCTGTGAAACACAACACGCAAACTTCCACATGCATCCCTTGGTTAACACAATACTGTAGAGCTTTAATAATATCACCACCAGTATCAGTGCATTACAAACAAATCAAAATTATCATGATCATTATCGGTGCTCATTATTATGGGTACAACCATTTGCACAAAAAATATTTGATTATGAATGCTTACTAAACTGTACAATTCAACATGGAAAGTGTACGTATTTTCAAAAACATTCTGAAGACCAAATATAATTGTATGTATTATAATAATTATAACGTAATTATAGTAATTATTAAATTCTATAATTGATGCAGCTCAATCCGTGCATTTGTACATCACTACTCTTTTGTATTTAAACAAATATCTAGGGCAGTGAGTGTAGTTATTAATGTAACTATTATATTATATAGTTATTATAAATGTTTGTGTTACATAGTATAATCTTTATATGTAAGATGTACAGTACATTTATTTTTCCTTATGTCCCAGCTGTATATTTATGTGATACATGCCGTTTACTTTGCATTACACATACTCACACACACACTCACTCACTCACACACACACACACACACACACACACACACACACACAAAAAAATTCTGTTAGTGAAAGGAAACGCATACAAAGACCAAGATAGACATTATTTAAAAAAAAAAAAATTAATAATATTAATATGCATACAAAATTGTTACCAGATGTTTTTTCATCCTTGTGATGATATTTAGTATGTGGCTCGATATTGATTAATTTTCCCTGCGATAATTTTTTTAAATCAGAGAAGCATCACTATCAAGTAGATTCCAAATGTTACATGTACAAACTAAAATACAATCTAAAAATAATAAAGTCATGTTTTCCACAGTGTTTTTCACTAAAACATTTGTACAAAAAAAAAGGACATTGTCTTGATGTCAAGAAGCAAAAGTCTACAATCTACATCAAATCTTTCATGTCACACAAAGCATAAAAATAAGAAGCATAAAAATACATAGCAAATGCCTTAGAATTTACATTTTTAATATAATTATGCTCATTTTCTTTTGGAATAGCGCATCCTTTTGCAAAAGACATTGGGAGTAATTTTCTAATTTTGATTAGTATTTCTATTAGTTATGGAACAGAGCTGTCTTATATTGGCTGTTCTTTAAAATGTGATAATAAGGTGTGATATTATTGCATATATTTGGGTTCAAATGGGTAAAAATTGACTATGGACTGTTGAACATTTAAATAAGAATTTTAAAACCGATAACTTATTTTGATGGTCCACTTTAGACTTTCTACCAACTACACTTTATTTTGAAGGTCCGACAACAGACTTTCTACTCACTATTAGGCCACATTTACATTACATGCTTCATGTGAACCAATTCCCATTTTTCCTGACACAGTTTGGACATGACCCATGAACATATAAGCAGGAAAAAAGCACATGGATTCTGATATTCTCAGATCAGTTTCAGGCCTCATTCATATGTGGAAATAAATCGGATATGAAGCGTATACATGCATTTGCGTCTGGCATGTAAGCGGACAGATGAGATATTCCTCTGTCAATGCGAGTCGTACATCATTGAAAAAGAGACGAATTCAGGTGGACACCAACCGTGATCACATGACTCTTCTCAATGTCTCAATGGAGGACGAATGCTTAACCCAATGTTTTGCTGACCTTTAAAGATGGTCTGGAAAGCAAAAGCATGTATTATCGTTTCGTCTGCGTCCATTGCAAATCAAGCAGTTTTTACTTCCTTTTCGGCCTCAGCTTTTCCGGGTCAGTGCGTCTACCTTGGGTTGTTTCGCCAAGTGTATAGTGTAAATTCAGATATCGGATATGGGTCACTTTTAAAAGAAGAATGTCAACAAAAAACGTATAGAGTCAACAAATCTGAATTGGGCATCAAGACCTGCAGTGTAAATGCGGCCTAATTTTGCAAGACAAGTACACATCAACTTATTCTACTAACCTGAACCCGAACAGTCTACTAATACTCTAATGTGAGTTAGTTGACATGTAGTTGACAAGTTACTTATAGTTATGAGGAATGACTAAATGTAGAAAGAATGTGGTAAAGTGATATGAAACTGTAATGCAGTCGTAATGCAATACCTGTGCTGTTGTAATCAATGTGTGTCCACCAATCAGAAGCAAGAATTCAGCCATACCGTATGATAGGAGACTGTAATGTGCAGTCACTCCGTCATCAGGGGTTATTTTGCAATTATGACCGGCTGACTGTACATAGTCTCACTTATTACTTAGATACACACCTAATTATTAAATAAATGGACAAAATATTCAAGTTTAGATGATTTTATAATGTTAGAACAAGTGAAGAGTGTACAAGATTGGAAACTAGCACAGTCTTGAAGTCTGGTTGATTTGCAATGGTTCGTTTTAATGGTCACTTATATAAAATATTAATAGAGCAATCCTGCATTTGACCAGTTAGAATGAGGTATCCTGATTGGTCAGAGATGTATCTAATAAAATGTCTAAAGTTTGGTTTAATTAGTGATATTTTTATTGTTGAACTTCAGCACACCTCTGGAGTGTTTGACAGTATTTATGCATCTGTGAATAAAGGAGTAGGAAATTGGAGAAAATGAGACACATTCCTTTGGGAATCTTTCAATCATTGAGCTCTCAGGATGGATTTGGGTCAGGGATGAATCTCGAGGGGTTCAGAAGGAGTGAGCCATCATCCCGAAGCTTCAGGGAATGTGTAATAATGTGAGATTTTCATCTGCCTGTGGAGAGCTCTTATCTTCAGAGTTTATTTTTGGAAACCACAACATTTCATACATGTAAAGGATTTATCATGCGGGGAAGCAATACCTGAAGCGGTTTAATCACTCAAAACTGAGCAACATCGCCACCTGCTGGTACGGCATAGAACAGCGCTCGACACATTTAACATTTCCAAATTCCATACTTTTCCAGACTTCAAACTTTTCCAAACCTCTCTGTAGATTTTTAAGACCAAATTTAACATAAATGGTTCATACAGCATTATTTTTAAAAGTGAATACTTTTATTTTCTGTTTTTTTTCTCTCTTGAAGTGATAATATTCGTTTGCATGATGAGGAGA